>OMNV01009204.1:82311-107887 GCA_900303265.1 Brotula barbata | reverse complement strand
TTCATCCGTCACACAACACGGAGCAGCGTTAACTGAAGTTCTCCCCTTTCAGGTGTGTGAGGATCACAGACACTGGTTTGGGGTACTTGTCCACCATGTCTTCATTAAGGAGCCTGTATCTACGCTGGTGCTGTCAGGTAAAAACACACTCACACTCACACTCACACACACACACACACACACACACACACACACACACACACAAAGCATTGACATTTTTTTGTAAGCCCCCCAACCAGGTGGGCAGCAGATATTTCATTGAAATGGCTGCTTTTCCATGAATAAAACCAAGAGAATAAGTCACGGTGTTCCTGAATCCTTTTTTTTTTTTTTTTTTACAGTCTGTACAGTTGGATTATCATCAGAACCGGCTCTGTGTGGATTAAAATGATGTGCTAAAATAGCATTAAATTATGGCTCAAGGACCACCCATGGTCCAACAACAAGTGATTTAATTGCTATCACATTAGCCCAAAATGTTGTTGTGCCTATTTTGACTGAATAGACTAGCTTAAAATTGTACAAAAAGATGCAGAAACATAAAAAGAAAGGCCTAAAAAATACATTTTTAAAAAAGAATTCTCGAACATGAAAGTATGTTGATTTAATGTTTTTATTCTGAGCCTTTGACATGTAAGCTGGAATCCTATTGGCCGGCCTGGTCCATTTGAATCTGCCTCTGATTGGTCCAAAGTTAGCAGAGCTCTGTGCAGCATTGATTTCACGTTTCTGCGTATGTATGTCCAAAAATGATCAAAATATGCACAAGCTAATCTCAAGAGCTGTCCAAAATAATTCTGTAGTTAGAAGTGTGATTTTATAGGACAATATCATAACTTTGATACTTGACAGCTTTGACAGTTATGCAGATTTTTATTGTCTGATAGTCCAGCTAATGGGTGCTAATGATGATAAAATAAGTTTTAGATATTTGGATTTGTATCTGTCGATTCCAGAGGGTTAAGGAGCAGAATGAGGCAGGTCTGATGTCACATTATGGATGTGGTATGAACGTGAATTTTACAATAATATGAGACAGAATTGTCAATCCTTACATTTTAGAGGACGGAACCTGGAAACTTCAGTCTTTAACCACTGTGATTAATTTGTGAATAAGTTGATTAACAAATTGTGTGTGTGTGTGTGTGTGCAGGTGCAGGACTTTGGACTGCAGCATTTGTTTGGAATGAGGAGTCTTCGTCTCCTTTCTCTTGCAGGTATGTGTGTTGTCAGCTATCCAAGTATTTGTTGTCACGCATGTACACAAATCACATCATTTATTCTTATTGTTTTGTGAGTAGCTCGACTTCTAATGGTAATAAATAATGAAAAATGATGACCAAAAACAAGAGCTCTGTTGCTCGTTGTATTTAACAACATAAGGCTAAATATATGTAAGAGAAGCCAATTACAAAGAACCAAAGAATTATTATTATTAGCTACTGACTAATGACTTTAATTTCCTTTGGGATTAATAAAGTATCTATCCATCCATCTATCCATCCAATTATAAACAAATCACATTGGAAACACTTGTTAAATCCCTGCGTGCTGTCAAAAATCCAACATTATAAAGACAAGGTTGCAAAAAACTGGGTGATAAATCTTTAAATCATTGGGACAGAACTTTTACTTTCATCAATAAACAATGTGTGTTGTTTGCACAATTGCTGATTGTTGCTTTTGCCCCTCTAGGCTGCCCCCTGCTGACCACCACCGGTCTGTCAGGCCTGATCCAGCTGCAGGAGCTGGAGGAGTTGGAGCTGACCAACTGCCCCGGAGCCACGGCTGAGCTCTTCAAGTACTACTCCCAGCACCTACCCCACTGCATGGTCATCGAATAAGACCGCTGACCCACCTGACCCGCTGACAACCCAACCCACTGACCGACCGCCATATTTCCACCTCCCTCCTCCTTCCTCCTCTTTCCCGTTTTTCAGATGCGAGCCAGGAGAAACGTGACTTACCTGCCGCTCCTCTCATTCCTTATTTCCTGCCTCACCCACCCTGCCTTCCTCTAAACCGCCCATTCAGTAGACTGATCACCAGGCGGGCAGACAGGCAGGGAGGCATGATGGGTACGTGCCAGATCCAGAGGATGACGCGATGGCGTTTCACTTTTGTCAAAGGGAAAGCTCGGTGTGACGTCTCATCTGACAGCAGCTCACTTTTCTTTTTTTGGAAGAGGACAGTCATTTTTGGAGCGATGGGAAGCTAAAGGGAGACACGCACAGATCTGGAGTCAGCATCAAGGAGTTAGACAAAGGGAAAACAGAGAATTCTGTGTTTGAGCTGATATGGTCGAACTCACATGTGTGCTCATACACTGTAAACACACACACACACACATACTGTATATGGTAAGTGAAACAATGTAATATCATTAGTACTAACATTGATATTTCCATCACTCTGTATAATATAACTGCTGTTTTTTCTCAGAAGGCGTCAGAGGTTAAATTATGTATTGTTTAGAAGGAAGCAATCTGCCAGCTGGAAAAACTATCGCAGAGAAGAAATAGGAAGCAGATCAGGAAGTGAACGACATGGATGGAAATCCTCTCTCTTTTTCTCTCTCTCTCTGTGTGAAGTGTGTGTCATGGACTCAGAGGGTACCCACGCTTTTCGGGATACCGCCACCTTTTCCATTTCTGTGTCTTATCGAAAATCAAAAAACACAAAAAGAAAAAATGGGAAAAAGAACTGTTTACATTTTTTTTTCTTGTGTTGGAGTTGCACGCTTGATTCGCTCATTGTTTTCACGGTTTCTGTTTCCTCTCCATTTTTGATACGTATATACTGTCATTTTTCGGACGTGGTGGAGAAGCTGTTGTAAAATGTGCAAGTTTTTGTTTTGACGAGAGATTTGACTTTCTGAGGCAACGCAGCAGAAAGAAGCAGGCAGTGAAACGGAAAGCCCTGTGTGGAAGCGCCTCTCACTTTATGCTGATGACACGCTTCTGTCCTGCAAAGGTTAATGAAAAGAAAGAGCGCAACCTTGAGGCTTATAGTGACTGTGCTGCCTTGATTACACTTGAACTCAAGGGAAATTTGCTTTATTCAAGTGATCTTTTATGTTGGAGATATTTTTTTTTTATCTGGTTTTAGAATAAATTCTTCATTTGTTTTCACTTTTTAAATGCTTACAGAAACGCACTGGAGGTAATTCATAAAGCATCACGTTTGATTACAAATTGCGTCATGCAACCAAGGTCCCTCATTCATCAGCGTTGTTACTGACCTTTTGCTGATCCCCTTGAAAGGAATGTCTCTAAAGGAAAGTAGTTCCACTGTGCCACATTAGGCGTTCGTAACATGGCTAGTGTCACATTAAAAATGTAAACCACAAAAGTCACTTACCCTTAAAATCAAGTTTAATCAATTACAAAATGACACAAAAGGAAATCTGTTAGTATTCGCCGTGTTGTGATAGTGATGGGCAGACAAGGCCTCATGAAGCATCTCATTCCCGTTTGTAAGTGTATCAAGACGTTGTGTGCGCTGAGACATTACTATGGTGGATGTTGGACAAGATTCTGGTCACGAATTAAGGATGGACTGACCACTCTATTGCATTTTTTTCCAGGTCGTATCTTCCAGCTGAATTGCAGGGCTTAAGCGCGACAGAAATGAGCTGCAAGAAATCACCCGTGTGCCACAGAAGTGCAGAAATATCTCACGTTACCAACCGCGCAGGTCCTACCCGAGTCAAAGTTTGACCGCTTTGCTTTGACTCCAGAGGTTGCAGTTACTTCTAATACACGGAGCAGCTAATTAAAACACTGATTAATCCAAAGCGTCTAAGGGAATGAGCTGAGTTAGCGTGGCATGGTGTAGTAGGCATGCACTTTTATGAATTACCCCCATAATCGTTATGAGCATTTGAACTCGTGTGTGGTTCTGAAAAGTGCCAATGCATCCCGTGCGACACCTCTCCCACCACTTCCTGTTTAGCTTCAGTGGATTTTCTCTTTGAGGGTGTTTTTATGAAAAGCCGAACCATGTTCCTGTGGTGTTCTTCTGTCCATATTCCAAGTATATCTGCTGTACTGCACAGAAACGTTTGAGTATCTCATTTTGTTAGCGTTCAACAGCAACGGCTCCCATTGAATCTTACAGGCTGAAGTTCTGGCTCGGCCTCCTGCATAATTAGCTGCCAGCATGTTTCTACTTTTTAAAGATGAATCACGTTCGGAAAATTTGACCATTTTATCTCCTACACAGTGTCAGCAAACTCATGGATGCTGCTTTTTTGTCTCCGTTTGAACCGTTTTAGCGGTCTAGCTTAGCTCAAACACTGGATGTGATCAATTAGCAGCTATGCTAGGTAGGACACGTTTAGGTTTCTACCAAAGGAAAATCAACCAACAACTAATCAAGTTTACACTATTTCACTTTTTCATACACTCAACCTTTATTTACTCTTTTTTTTCAACATTTTTCAATATATCATGACTATATTCTCAAAATATTTCAACATATTTAAACGTTGCATGTTTGTGTTTCCATTCTTCGTTTAACTTGTCTGTAAAGTAACTCATCACTTTGTCACTGTTGACGTTCTAGGTGCATCTACACATTCAGAGGAAGTCACTACTCCTGATTCAAAATAAGAGCGTGTAGATTAACATATCGTGACATGAGAAGTGAGCTCATAAAGAAATTAGCCTATTAATTAAAGTTTTATAAACAGAAAATATGCTCTCCTCGTATATTAAGAGGCCAGACAATATTTTGGTAAAGTGCACAGTTAGGTGCACCATGTGAGTCTCCAGTTATGTGTAGTTGCATTTCTGATTTTTTCCCCATTTTTCTCAGCTTCCTGTGTGTGTTTTATGTGTGAAAACCATTTTACAGAGATTTTGTATTGGTGGAATTTGTGTTAAAAGGGCACAGGGTGACATATAGGCTCAGCTCAGGACACACCATCACAGAATAAGGTCTAATACATTTTCATAATCATGAGTACGTTGCAGTAAGTATTATTTCCTAACAGTCAAAGATGATAATGACAACTTAATTAAAGCCACACCAGCTAAAAAATGCATCCTTGAGTTTGGCTGACAAAGAGCAAAAACAGTCAAATTTCCCATAAGCGGTACAGATGTCCACACGGTAACAGGACAGCGATGTAGTTCTGTTACACGCTAACAGTCAAAAGAGATAATGAGCCAAACAGGAAGCCAGTGAGCTGCTTGTTGCCTCCGTGTGACCTCGGCGTTGGCCAGTATTGGGTTGTGCCAAACACGTCGGCAGCGGCGCAGAAACGTCTTGCTGATCACTGACTGACAGACCACGCTCTGCCTTTGTGTGTGCAGTCATTTTACAAGCTGATCTGTATCTGTTTATTGATGACATTGTACATGCACATATTTATTATTTTTCTCTATTCATTTATTTAAATGATTTTGTGTCTTAATTTATTGAAGGGATATTTCAACGCATTGTTTTGTGGAATTCATTTGAAAGTGTATGCACTGATTTATTTATATATTTATTTATTCATTTATTTATTTATGTATGTATTTATTTATTTATTTTTGACATGTCAGAACCCCCCTCCCCGGCCCCCCAAGTGGAATATCAAAATTCAATTCACTAATTTTATGTCTTTACGACAGCAGTGATCAGTAACATCATTAACATTGACTGGAAATGAATTAGTAAATTTTCCTCTGTGCAACTTTGTGTCTACTTTGTAATGTTTGTCAGTCTGCTGTGGACAAAAAGAGATCAGGTCCGTGGTGATAGGTTATCTGGCAGCAAAAATGCATAGTAGCTGTCATAGTTTGGGTTAAGGTAATGACTCAGCAGGAGACACAATGGAAGGAAGACAAAACAAAGAAGTAAAAACTTACATGAAGGCACGGAGAGCTGAGAGCTGAGAGCTGATCCAACAGGGAACAAAGGGAAAATGAACAGGTGTGGAGCTGGGAACAGAGATGCATGGCTGATTGGCTGAGGGGAGACATGTGACCGTCAAAAGAGGGAAAACGAGGACAAAGGGAAGACACAACCAACCTCAGAGAGGGGCGGGGAAGAGCCCACAAACAGGGGAAACACAGGATCTGGCAGACAAATGGGGTTTAAAAAAACTGATTATGGCTCAAAAAGTAGAACATACGGAGAGAAAGCTGTGTTTCTGTTATTTTGATAATATTGAATCGCCATAGAAACAAGAATTGAGGCTACCTAGCAAACAAAAAGCTCCAACAACAAAACACTTTCATGTTTTGTATGTAACAAGTTTCATTTACAATGGCTATAAAAGTTGTTTTCTTTATTTTACAGCAGAAGAAGCAAGTAAAAAAATCATAAAAAAGATTACCCTGCATTTAGAATCACAATTAGGTTCATTTGAGCAAGTATATTCTAAATTTAAGTCCTCAAAGGTTATTATGCACTCAAACATACAGTATATAGATAAATGATAATTCCAAATGTGTTTAAAGAATGCTATGTCTTTAATTACATTTTTTTAAATATTTACACTGGCATTTTGTAACTGTAACACACTATGTAACATGTTGGACCCATTCAAAAGTAAAGAAAGAACATAATCCTAGAGCCGTTGTTATTAAAACAAATGTTAAATGTACTATAGTAACCCACACTGTTTTTAGGCTATGGGTTTTAAAATTTTTAAATTTCTTTGACTTTTCTGTAAAAATCTCTTTATTGTGGATGAGTTGGACACATTCTGGTATATTTGTAAACTTTTGGCTTTACACTAAAATGAAGACAGGCCCGTTGGTTGTTAATTTACGACGTGAGTGTAAACGGTATGATAGCTCCAAAGGACTTTAACACCACCAGGGGGCACCCTACCAAGGCTTCGGTGACGTTATTCTAAGACTGCTTTAGACTGGTGATTTTTTCCCCAATTGTTTTATTTAGAAAATGATTTAGTAGAAACCACTAAAATTTTGTGCTTACGAATATACAAGAAATGCCCCTTTAAGAAAAAAAAAAACAAAAGACAGAAACAAACAAAACTAAACTGGTGTTTAAAACCTGCCCATGGCCGTCAAAATGCGACGTATCAGCTGGATGTGGGATAATGTTTATCTATTTGAGACAAATGATCCTCAGTGGAGGTTGAATTTTTACGTCCTGGTGTCCCTGCATGTCACTTTTCAGTGCTCTCTGAAACCCTATGACCCAATACAACGCCTGAAGCAGCCAGCTGGGGCAGTTTATGACCAGTAGAGGGCAGCAGTGAGCTGTGCACTACAGCTTTCTACTGATTTTAGCTCAGTTTTAAAGGTGTTTTCTGCTAGAGATGACTACAAGAAAGGTGTGGTCTACTATGAAAAGTTCTCACCATGTATAAGGCTTCTATACACCTGATGTGGTTATTTATACTCACCATTTCCTCATCTGTTTGTGTTAATTTGTCCATGATAAGAGAAAAAAAAAAGGAACACTTAAGCTAAATGTGGAGCATTTATGGCCCAGAGGACAGATGGTGATTTAATTGGATTTTCCCAGCGGATCATGGATTCTGGAAAATGTACAGGAACAACAAAGTGATGACCGCTTTCACGTCATTTTGTAATAATGGTAACATTATGTTTTTTGAATGTGAATGTAAACTGTGTCTGTTTTTCATATTGAGCCACTCCTGAGCATCTTAAACCAATGAGCAAGCCTTCAGGGGGGGGCGCAGAAGATAAAACACCTCATGTGCCCATAGCATTGGCAGGGGCAGACAAAAATACAGACAGTCAGGCCTAAAAAAAGCCCAAAGCTGCACACTTCACAAAGGGGCCAGTTCCTGTATTCAAACTCCTTTAAACCACTT
This sequence comes from Brotula barbata, assembly GCA_900303265.1. Taxonomy (NCBI): domain Eukaryota; kingdom Metazoa; phylum Chordata; class Actinopteri; order Ophidiiformes; family Ophidiidae; genus Brotula; species Brotula barbata. The sequence continues at coordinate 100,083 of OMNV01009204.1, read as the reverse complement.
TCATTTCATCACTCAGGAAAAATGGAGAAAGAGCCCAATTCTCAAGGTCAAGGCCCCCATTCTATCTAAAATGATTCTTAACGTGCCATTTATTCTTCTCATTTGTGTTTCAGAGTCCCTACCTCCAAGGCCCACCAGTCTTTTGATTAAACAGATTGACTGTGGGATTTCACTGCATAGTGGCACTGATGACATCATGTTACGTGTTGAAAACACATCCATGGGACAGGCGACTATATTTACCCTATACGATTACTGTCTTTTTTGATTGATGTCCTGTTTTTCGACGGACGTGGAAACAAAAACAACCTTGCTCCATATTCGAGTTCTCAAAATCTGCATGAAATCCAACGGTTATCCCCATGACGACAGAGCCTCATTGGTGGAGGTACGAATGACTGCACACATGACTGAGAAAGTGACATGTATTTAATTATAAATCAACAGTGTTAACATGTATGTATATCATTTGTACTATATAAAAGCAATGGCAATAATCACTGGGGAACTGTTAGTACAGGCTGAGTTTCACAGACGGGGGGTGGCAGTCTGATGTGGTTCTGTGTGGCACTGAGTTTTGTTTTCTGATCAGGTACCCTTTATTGTAAGAATGACAGGCTGTACGGCCTCCTCCACTCAGTGTCTTCTCTGTTGCCAGGCAGCAGGATCGTAGGGACACACACGGAGGACAGACAAACACAACACACAGATGCTGTATCCCAATACACTGACTTGCCGACTACAAACATTGGTGGTCTGGAGGAGGACTCTGAAGGTCACATTTGAGGATACATATGCAGAAGTCTACTTTTTAAACTGACAACTGAACACTAACAAACACTTCCTGAAACTGATTGATAGCTCGTGCAGCTTTGTCAATGCTTGTTTATTGATATCGTGGCCTGTAGGCACACTGAATTAATACAGTGTAGCCTATAAGCACACCTGTAACATCTGTATCCTGACATCACACTGTTCATCACCTGCCATTGCAACAAAGGGTTAAAACATGGATTGTGTGGTTCTGGCTTTTTGCCAACTCTCACACTTGTTCAATGCGGGACGAATTTTCAACGATGCGAAAGTCTCTATTTCGACATTTCACATGTATAGTCCCGCCTCCAAAGTGCTACCTTGGTGATTGATCCGTGCTGATTTACCACCACACGCAATGACAGCAGTTACCACTATGGTTGAAGAACAACCAAGTACGCTACCTAGCGTCAACTATCCTTTGTCCTTTATACAAGTACACAAGGTTATTAATTTGCAGACAACATCTGTGGAAATAACTAGTGTTAGCTGGCTAGTCAGCACTAGTTCTTGCTAGCATTAGTTTTAGCTTGTGTTAGTTCTAGCTAGCTAGCTAGCCACATTGAATGAATGAAAAGTTGGGAACAGAGGATTGTAGAGGCAAACAATGAGGTGACCAGACGTTGAAGTTTCAAGACACAACCTCAGATTTGGTCACATTTGCCCGTCTAGGATTGTGATTGGTTCATTCTTTGCACATTGCGATATGAAAACCCTGGACATATGGTGGCACCCTCTCCCTGTGTACTCAAATCTGCAAGTCGGCATATTGCGACACAACAACAGTGCATGGGGCCCCATATCAACCACACACTTTACACTAAAGTGTTAGCACTAAATGCCACAGCTTTATGCTTAAGTGTCAGCGCTTAAGGCCGAAGTGTACGACACACCAGTAGAACTTTTGGTGCTCTAGGATTGAGATGCTGTGTTTTAGGCTCTTTGGGTGTTCTTTATGCGAGACCCCAAGGTGGATCTTACTACTACTGTTGATACCTGCGCCTGGTCATGATTGGTCCAAATAACACATTCTTGTTAAGATCCGCCCACCAGCCCCTAATGGGATACAGCAATCCGTAATATTTAGAACAATTGCGGCCAAAGGGAGGGTTCAGAAGTATATTATTTGGTTGTAAATCAACTCGGACATACAAAGGTTATAATCAGAGTATGCATAATCCTCACCTGTTGGACTCTCCTCATACTCAAAGTACACAATGCATCAGGTATATTTGGACAACGGATTCCTATTATTTCAGTCCACGTATATGTCTTTTCACATTTTTGCCTCAATCACGGTACAGACAGTTTTGACTATAGCGTGCGTGTACACCTACTGAGTGTACTGACGGTCAACTGGGACAATCATCAAAACATGTCAGACTAACCATTTTGTTTGTATATCGCACACAGTCAGTCATACATGTCAGTAAGCCAGCTCAAAATATCATCATCTCTCATAGATGGATTATATAGAGCTAGATTAGAAAATAGTTTTGACGCATGAAAAAAAAAAGGCAGCTGGCTTTTCACATAAAGCATTTCAAAGCAAAAGTCCTCGCATATTTCTATTGAACAGGGCAGTGCAGCACTCTCACCTTTGTTTTCAGCAGTCCTTTATCCACTTAACTTGCTGGAAGTATTTTGGTCACGTGTTTGTTTCCATTGTCCAGTAAACTGAAAACCGTCCCTCAAACAAAATCATTGATTTATATTTGAACTACGACAGAACGAAAGGCTGGTTGACTCTTATATTCTCTCCCTACGCCTCATCCTACTGCCTGCCCTGTATGTCTCCATCCTTCCACAACATATATATGTGAGACCATCCTCAAAATATATCCATATCTGGTGATTTAATGCACTTCTGATGTCTTGTGTAAAAACTCAACAGAATATTTCATTTAAAAACAATCCGCTAGTTGGTCCCAAAAAGAAAAAAACGAGGAAGTATTTTAAAAATCCTTTCTCCATCTTATTTTATGTGGAAAAAGAAGAGCGTCCTTTTTCCCCTCTCCCGTTCTGTTTGGACAACGAGGATCATCGGCTTTCTGACAGATCACAGATGACTCTCTGATTCGCTCTTATCGGTGGATCCGTTCTCCATTGTCCAGGTGGGAAGCCCCAGTCCGTTGAAGTTCACGTTGCTCTCGTTGAGCCGTCGCACGCGGTACGTCTCATAGTGAATGTTGTGGGTGACGTCTTTCAGGTCCTGAAGGTGGGACCTTTGTCAAGAACAGAAAAAGAAAGATTAACAACTCCGAAACCCTGTAATCTGCCCTCTGTAAGATATATATGCCGTGAAATGATTGACAGGTAATCTTCATTCCTTGGTAAGTAAAAGCCCTGAGGTACCTTCACAAGTTTGTTTATGTTAGTGGATTATCTCTCTCATTATCTGTCCTTAATTAGATAATTACATTCATGATAACCTTTGGTGTGTGAGAGATTATGTGTGACTCGTAGGGTTTGAGTGTTTAACCTCTGCCACAGAGGTTACGTTTTCACCTCACTGTTTGTGTGAGTGTACGCGTGGGTGTGTGTTAGCAAGATAACTCAACAGGTTTCTGCAAGATGTTCGTCAACTTTTGTGGCATGGCGTTAAGAGGGGATGGTGTGCAGAAAAGGGCACAGGCTGGACTCAAACACACGCCACTGCTAGATAACTAGCTAGCTAGCAAGTTCTTAGCTAGAAGATCTCCTGCACCTTAAGTGGGCACAATGCTCGCACAAACCTAAGCTAATGTAGGCTGGGCACATTACAAACACTTTGGGGGTGTCCATGCCTGAGATTTTGTAAACACTGTGGCACAGTTGTGATTTGAATTTGATGATTTCTATGCCGAGATTGTACCAAAGAATGCGGGCAAAAAGTTAACAAACCGGGCTGAAATGCTAGGACAATTCCAAGGGCCAATGACGAACAAGGGGCCAAAAAATTAGGAAAAAAACAAATATTAAATGATTGACCCATCATAATTTATATAATATTGTATTAAAAATATAGTAATAAAACTAACAGTCTATTTGTCGTTACTAGTTTTTGGCAAAAAGTAGACATTTCTATTGACCACCCCCATGTATCCGCACGAAATGGTTCGGTCCTGCATGAGCACGTCACTCTCTACCAGAACGGAGTTGCGAGAATGCGTGCTAAGGAGAGAAGATCGCGAAGATGCTCGAGTGAATCGGTGCTTGTTAGCAGACAGGAGCTGAGCGTTAGGAGCGGACAACCACTCCTGCTCCTTAAAGGGAAATATGCTTTCCAAAGGAGGAAAGAAAGAAAGGAAGAGGAGGAGCGAGAGAAAAAGAAAGGGCAACAGTATGTCACCCTTCAATGCAGGTAAACGTTTATCAAACTGTTCATACTAAATCAGTCGTCCCTGCCCCTCCCAAGACCTGACTCTACAACACAAAATGAGTCCTCAGCATCCCCTCCCATCCCAATGAACAATCTCAAGAAGGTCAACAACATTATCTTGAATGACATGATGTCAGTTAGCATCATTGCAGGGGATCTGTGGGAATTTTTCCACATAAAGACCATTATATGAAACAAAACAAAACAGCCTGTTGGATTCTGGACAATTTGATGCATGTAGTGACTTAGTTTGTATTAAAATTACAGCTAATATTAAAATAATACCTTCAAGTCTGACTGATTTATGGCCGTTTAATGACATCAGATTTTATGAATCCTATGAAGGCCAAATTGTTTGAGCAGCTTATTGTACAGACAATACAAAAACACAGTAATGTGCAAACAAATACAGGGAGGTAAAAGAAATACAAATCTATTAATAATCTTAATAAATAAGCTTTAAAAGATAAAAGATCAAATATAGTGTGCAGGTAATTTAGGTCAATACTCAGCAGGATTCGTTGCTGTTTATTTTTTTCCATGGCGCATGCTGTTAATTTTAGTCAAAAAATGGTTGACTGAAATTTTGATCATGATGTCAAAGCTCTGAATGTGTCGAGTGGGTCAGTATAATGTGGTTACAGCAGTTGCGCAGGGTTGGCGTGTGGTGGTGGGGCCCAATGTAATATGTTTTCATGGGGCCCAAAATCCAAGGGTGCGCCCCTAGGTGGCAGCAGTAGAAACAATGCTGTGAATGGTGGAATCAGCGGTAGAATCATACAGCGTGTGACATACGCCAAAAATGTGAACCCATCATAATATGTGCCGCTTTAGTCCACACCGTTGCTGCAGATATTTTATCACCTGCTGTCTTGGTGTTGAATTCTGTGGCAAAGATTCTTCAGGACCAGGATCTGATTTGAAAACAGTTCCTTCGAGGGTTTCCAAAACTAAGTCTGTCATTTTCCAATGTAAGCAAATGAGCTAAAGCTGCTGGAACTAGTCAGCAAGGTCAGACGGGGGACATGGTGCTTCTCCAGGAGTAAAAACAAATTCCTGTCATAAAACAGCTGGAACCTGTCCTGCCTCTAAGCAGCAGACCCCTGACCTCAAGTGCGTCTTAGGGAGACATGTGACCCGGCTGACCTACAACGGCTACCAGAGATCTGTCATTAGCACATCCTGTCACTTCCACTTGACTAAAGTGTGTGTGAGAGCCACATAACACTTCTATGACTTTTATAGTCATCAGAAATTAGCATAAACGTGTGTGTAGCAGTGCAGTCAGACTGACCTGATGAGCAGATCTCTCAGGTTGGCAAACTCACAATGAGCCACATTTTCAACTGTAGAAAGAGAAGAGGAGTATATTTTACATTAGAGCTGCATTTTACGTCTATGTACACTGAATAAACACATTATAGCCATAACCTTGGACAGACTTGTTAATTATTGGTGGTACCAAGTTCATATTTTAATTTCTTCTTCATAAGAATTGCAAACATGCAAGATAAACATACACCCAGCGAGGACTGCATAGTTAATTTAATTAACGTTGAAATGCTGATATGAAGCTGTCTTCATATCAGCTGTCTGGGCTGAAGGGAAAGAAATATGAGCGCTGAAGTTACTACTGAAGTTACTACTGAAGTTATTTCTGACCCTATCCTGTGATTTTACTGTGAAGTTTCATATCTGCTGTCCATTTCAACTTTCAACTCATCTACTTCTCATTTTTGTGCACTGACAGTTTCACAATGTGGTAGACTTTCAGGGACAGATATTTCTATTTGTCCCACTGTTTTCACTTCCATCTTTACACAATGGACTCACAGAACACCTCAGATTCATATGCGTCGTCAGTATCCAGGTAATTTAATTAGGATACTTAATGCATTTTGGATATTATAACATTCAATGCCTATATTTTTAAAAATTAAATTAATGGGAGATTTTCACTCTGCATTCCAAGTCATCCTAATTTAATTCAATTCAATTAAAATTTGTGTGCTGCATCCTGGATTATCCAGCACTTGTATGGCGACAGTGTTCGTCCAGTTTACCAAAAATTAATCAGGTCATAAGAATATATGGATATTCTATATATGGTGATATGGTGATGTATATGGTGATATATAAATGATAATAGCAGGGGTGGATGAGGTGCTGCTCACCTTCGATGATTCCCCACTTTGTCTTCCTGCCCAGCACCTTGTTCCCGTTCACCTGGTGCTCCTTGTCAGTCCCCACCACTGCAAATGGTATGTTTTCCTGGAAACACAACATCGAGGCGTCTCACTGAGGCTCATTTGAAGAACGATTTGTTCAATTTTAAATATAGTATATATATATTAAATCAGACAAACAGATTAACCTAATTTTGTCACAACAACAAGATCAACAACAACTACAATACAAAGCTTGTTGGCCGGTGTGAGGGAATAATGACACGATGAGTGGAGACAATTACCCTGATCCTGTCGTTGAGGATGCACTCTTCAGGATCCTCATCGTATTCTTTCTGGGGGTAAACTTGAATCCCATTGGCTGCCAGGTCATGCCTTATCTGTCAAAAGGTGAGGTGTTAAGGTCAGGTCAAACATAGAGCTGTCAGGAATCACGGGATCTGAGTATCTGCAGACTTTCACATAGTGTGCTTATGTGGAACAAGCAGACATAGGCGGTAAACTCTGTGTGTGACTCAATAAATACTAGATCAGATGAGATGGTACAGATCATCGTCTGATCATGCTAGCTCTTAGAGCATTGATTACATTCTTTGAACTCACCTGTGGTTGACCAATCTGGGTCACATTACGTGTGATAACAGTGCACACCCATGGTCGGTGACAAAGGTTTATACTGTATATCCACAATGGAAACCACGAGTGTGTGATTGGTTGAAACTATGGCAAGAGGAAGAGCATTTCCTCTTCTTTTCACTGAGGCGGAACAAGAGCATGTACTAGTAATTCATGGAAAAAAGTAGCAGACAAACTAACCAGGCAAGCTTAGTTAACATTTCATTACATTTACATGAATAATAATAATTAAGTTGAATAATTTACAGTGATATTCCTTACAGAGTAGACATCATTACTTATGCATGTAAACTGTGTTCTTATTGATTTCCTTTCCAATTTTAGATGAAGCAGCATAGCACAGACCGGTGGAATACAAGTTTTCAGCATAACACAAAAGAGTACCCCCAACAGGCTGATCACAGATGGCCAAGAGTGGAAGTATAGGTAGATAATTATTAATCAAAAGATATATTTATGATGATCAGTACGTCTTATCTTATATTATCTTATCTAATGAATACTTTGAGTATTGTGTTGCCTTGTTGGTCTAAATATTCTGGGATTTCTGCTCTTTATTTTTGGCTATACATGGATTATTTCATCATGACTGAAGCTGTATCTCTATGTAAGGACCGTTTTGGCGAATATCTGTTATTGTGCAATCCTCCCCGAGTTCTCCTCCATCTATAGGTTGCTCTCTAAGGAATGGAGTGGCCATAGTTGGGCGAATTTCCTGAACCGACCACTTAAAGATGAGAGCTAATCCTGTTTACATGAAACAAATCTACTCCAAGTTTGCGTCTGTGGACATGTTGCTGTGGTAACCGGTGGTTTTCTCCCCCTGAAAACATGCACCTGGGACCATGTATAATAATCAACAATGAAATCCTGATAACTCTCTCTGCGAGTGTGTCTGTGTGTGAGTGTGTAAACAATCCCTCACCCTTTCTTTGAACTCCTGTCTCTCCTCGATGGTGAGTGTATCAGCCTTGGCAATGACAGGAACAATGCTCACTATATTCCCAAGCCTCTTCATGAATTCAACATCGATGGGACGTAACCTACACAAACAAAGAAACAAACACACACGTGCGCACTGCATTTAATACATTTTTTGTTGGACTAAATTTGATACTGTTAGTATAGTATCACCTTGGTTTGGTTCTAGAGGGCTCAGCGTGAAGGATGTGATTGGTCAATTGCTATCACGTGACACAGAAATGTTCTTCTTTTGTGTGAATATGTCCTTAACCGTTATCCTGACATTAACTTTGAGTATTTGTACATTTTGTTCATTTCCATAGAGGGCTTGCTGTTACATATTTTCTGGTTTTTCCCAGCACTCGGGCCTTTGAACTCAAACTTTTGAACATTATTCAAAAGTCTACAAAAACACGATATAACCAGAGGCCGACGTGGCAATGCGTCCATGCAGCAGCACCTATGCAGCTCATTCGATAGGTTCTTCAGGACTGCATCAGTCATTTGGGAGCCATTATGTGATTATATAACAGGTCAGTACATGTATAAATATTCCTACACGATAAAAATCCTACTTTCTATTTTCGAGGTAATGTGCAGTACCTTTTATCACTATATAAATCTCCAAGATATATATTCCAAAAAAAGCTGTCTTTTCTTCCCTACAGTCCCTGTTCCCTGGGTGAATTTGAGAATCAGTGCTCCACGAGCATGAAGACACTGAAGATTGAAGATGTGACTTGAGAAATGTTGTGGTCTGGTTTCTACTCTCTTGTCCTATCTCAGCCTCACACATGTATCATCCCGTTTGTTTGGCTTTGTGGTTCTGGTTACTGACATAAATGGCAGTGGAGCAGACAGTAAAACACCACAGACGTGAAACGTAAGAAGACCACTGTCGGCATAACTCACTGAAATTGACTTGGAGACGAATTTGTTTACTATTAATCACACTTATAAAATGTCTTGGTTTCAAAACCGTGAGAATTTAGAAGATGTTGGTTGAAAAATGCCTCTGGATGTCCATGAAAAACTTCTGAGTGTGCCTGGCAACGTTTCAAAACTGGACTAGAGAAATCTGGTGAATTTTCCTAAGATAAATGGCTTTCTTTTTGTGTATAAAATTTATGGTCATCATATGTGCACCAAATGATACAGTTATGACAAATATTACAAGATTTGGTTCTGCCTCCGTTCTCCTACATGAACTGCAGTGCTTGTTAGTCAACAATGTTTTCGGACCTCGGTGCATGTAGTTGTGGGGTCAGACAGGAAGCTCTTACCTGTGTCCGGTTGCAGGCAGGAAGTAGATGCAGCAGTGGACCCTGGTGTCGGGTATCCTCCTCTTGCGGTTGACATGCAGCTCCTCTCTCAGGTATCTCTCATACTGCTCATTAACGTATTCCACTATGGGCTCCCAGCTGCACAGGAGTCAAGAAAACTTTTAGTCTCACAGGATCCAAACCTGTGCATATACAGATTTTCGTAGAAATCTGTGTGAACTAACATGACATCTAGATGATTTTCACATTTTTGAAGTCATATGGATACAGGAGCAGGCAGTTGGCTTAAAGACGATTATAACCCACAGCCAACATGTGCTGAAATCCAAACTGACCTTTAAACAGGCGTGTGGGACAATATCATCATATATCATACACACCCTGTAGCTTTCGGTCATCCTGCTACTCACCAGTTCTCATTGTTGATCTGGTCTCCAAATCCTGGAGTGTCAATCACTGTCAGCTTCATCTTCACCCCCTTCTCCTCAATCACTGGACGAAGACAAACAGGGTTGGGAGTTAAAATAAAAGGGCCTGTCTTTTGTCTTGTCTTGCTCTGATACCTCTCATGGACTGTCACATGACATGCAGAATCACCAGTAAGGGTCCAGTGAGTCCCCTGATATTTGGGTAACAATGGGACATAAAAAAAGATGAAATCCTCCTTCGGGTTCCTGCACAAAGAACGCCCAGATAACCTGAATTACAGAGACTTCATCCTGGCAATACATTTTTGAAAGTTGTACTTCTTATACTATAAGTACACATGTGGTCCACATTAGACTTGTAGTGCTACAAACAACCAGCTGGTGGTGTCGAAAAACATTGAAAGATTTTTTTTTCTTCTGTATCAAATTTTCTGATTAAATACTCAACATCACTGCATTTAAAGTTAGACAAGCTAATTAATTCATAATACAATTGCTGCTATGGCAGTTTTACTACTAATGTGATTCAATTTTGTAAAGATTTTTTTGGCAGTTCTGCTTTATTATGACAGGAACAGCAGAAGGACAGACAGGAAGGACGGGGCAGAGAGAGATGCACGTGTTGGAATTGAACCTGCGCCTCTGTGGTATGTAAGCCACCGGGGTACCGATATGATGCAGATTTAAAATAACACGTATGTGTATCGAGCCCGTGCTAACGTGTGCACTCACGTGTGTATATTTAGTGTAAAGACTATTATTGCCAGAGTTCGGTAAGCACACAGGAATCTGCCAGAGCGGAAGCGTGGGAGAAACATCTGGAAAGTGATCATTAAGATACTGCTAACCTGCAATAATGTATGACATGCACTCCTTGGATGTCTGGGCCTTTACATATACACCACGCATCACTCAACCAATCAGATTTAACTGGTTGACACAGCAGCGAATCAGAGCACAGGAACGAGGCAGGGCCATCAGCTGTGTTTGTGTTTGTTCGCATTAAGGTGCAACATGAATCCAGATATGGAATGATAAATATAGTATCATTTTCTCATGTGGCTGTAACAAATTTATGTGTATTTGTGTTTTCTTGTATGTTGTATTTAATGACTTGCTTTATTACACTTGATCTTGATCATTTTGGGGGATGTCCTCTTTATCTTTACTTTTATTTTGATAACCAGGTTATATTTGAGCTGTATTGCACAACAATTTCCTGCAGGATGAGTAAAGTTTTATCTTTTCTTGTCAATACTGTTGCAAAAATGTAAAATTATAATGCAGCTCTACTGAAGGTGTTCCAGTTTGATAGGTTGATTTATACTTTAGTCCCCACTTGGTGAACGCACTGTATTGGTTAACTTGCCACACTGACATACAGTAAATGACCAGACTGAGCAAACTTGTGTGGATGTTTACGTTTGAGTGTGTAGAGCTAACATGAAGTTACTCCACACACGAGGACACACACGCACACAGTTCTTGTGCGTTTCTAATGAGCTTTACAGTACCTGGAGGGACACAGTTGTGCAACTACTTTTCACTTCCCCAAAAGCAGCTTGATTTACAGTCAGAGGTCAGATAACACAGTGTTTTCTGGGAAATGCTGTAACTGTAGATGTCCAGTTCCAAATCTGAAGCTTCAGGGAAGATTCCGCCACTGGGATTTTTAACAGGGTAAAGAGCCGGTAGCCAGAGGCTATTAGGACGTAAAAACTCTGCAGAGTCTCATGAACTTGCACAACTGAGAGGTCTTCCGAGATAGATGGCGACATATGAAGGCAACACCAGAGCAGCAAAGATTGAAAACAGATCAGCTTTTAGGGCTAATAAATCCAGAATATGACTGAATATGAATTTACACAAGATGGAAGAAGCTGATGGAAGAAATGAGGTGGATGACAGATTCAAAGCTGCTTCCATTCTGACAGTTCAGGCTTCACATCCAGTTCTTACAGACTTGTTTCATATCATTATGGAGAGTTGGAGAAAGTCTTCTATTGTTTCTACCCCTGGATGAACCCTGTTTGTCTGTGTGGCCCAGAACAATACGTCCTTACAGCTATGGCACACAGTTTCATCATGTTTCAATACATTTGGTGTCTAAAGCGACATCTGAGTGACAGCTTTCAACTCAGTGGTCCATGGAGACATTGCAGGCGTTAATTTAATTTAATTTAATTTAATTTAATTTAATTTAATTTAATTTAATTTAATTTAATTTAATTATTCTTGTCATCATCAAATCCATCGATGATAAAATTTTGCAAATACACACCTCTGTGAGAGAGGATTTTCCACACTGGCATACCTGAATAAGAAGTACAAGAGACAGATTGTGTGTACAGAAATAATAGATAAAAGAAAACCCCTATCCTCAGCCCCTATCCATACCCCCCAGGCAGCTTCTGAGTCAGGAAGGTGATCCATGGGTCACACCACCACCAGGCTGAAAACCCCTGCCCTGAAGGTCTAAATTTGATGAAACAAGTCCTGTGTCCCTCTTAATAGCTGGAACCACGCATTGCAGTAAAAACTGCCGCTTAAATGAAACCTCAGCTTTTTCCATTTGCACATTGCATTCTATTACATTGCGATGTCGTGCGAAAATGATTTATCATTGAGCCCTGTAGTCAACCCACTGTATATGAGCGCACACTGACCTCCAGGTGTGTCTGCACATGTAACAACCTAAGAACAGCTCCACGTCCTCTAATATCGGTTGTACTGCAGGCTGTTAATGTACTCCTTCAGGAAAACTAAAGGCGTAGTGAATAGATCATCCAATCAGTTTGTCTCATCCTTCACAGGAAAAACGCTGCAGGCCTGGCTTCAAACACCTCCATATTTAGGCTTTTGGAGAACAATCGGCTTTCCTGCGCCGTTTTCAAATGTTTTTGATGTGTGCAGAGCGTAAATGTGACAAGAATTTACACACGAGGGGATCCCTGTGAAAACTGTGGGAGAAAATGTTTATGAAAGATGTCAGGTTTGCAGGTTCACATTCTTCGACTGACAGCTGAAAAAAAGCATTCGTTTTTCAAAGTGTGTGTCTGTGGGTGTGTGATTTTGACCATGGCTTTGTCTTTGGCCTGTAGTATTCTTCCTATGTAGCTGAGTGTAGGGTTGGGACCAAGTACTACTTTAAGTATTTGAGTATTTTCTCCTATCATCATTAGTGAGGGAACTGACTGACACCTCATGTTCCAATATTATTATATTATTATAACAATAATTAATTGCCATTCTTGCTTCGACATTTAAATTTTTATGGTGTCAACAAAATGTGGACTTTTATGTATTTTGTACTCATTGAAAAATAACGAGACCGGGACTGAAGGAACTATCAAACTAACAAATGACTGAAGGCTACACATAAAGTCAGAAAACAATAACACTAATTTAAAGCATCTGAATACAAAATCTGAGAAAATCTCAGGATGAATAAAGTGCAAAGATCCAGGTTTTTTAAATAAAATAAATAAATAAATACTGTGAGGCGAATACACATTTTGCCAAAAGTTTGTGCAATATGTGGCATGCTAATAACACGATTTAAGAGTGGCCCATTTTATTCAGCAACTCAGTCCTTCGTTTAGCCGCACGCAAATATGGTGTGACAAAAAATATGACAATTTTTGAGCGTTGTTTCAGTTGTATCTTACCAACGAGGAAAGAGGAAGGCTCTTCTCCCAGTAAATATATTGTTACTGCTACTAAACACAGCTAGCTTAGCTTAGCATAACTTCATTAAGCTTAGCTGCAGATAAGTTAGAACCATTAGCTCACCTCAGAGCAATGATGATGTTAGTTATGATACTCCAATTCTTTTTTCTGTGACAGAGTTTGCATATTAAGGTCATTTTGTGCTGTAAAATCCAACGTGAGTCTCTACTTTGGATTAAAACTAAAAGACTTCTGCACACTGCTAAGAACGGCCCGTCAACAAAATCTATCCAAGAGCGAGATATTAGTGTCATAACAAGCAAAATGTCATTCTTATAAATAAATAATCAATTGTTTATCTGTGTATTTACTCAGTGTCATTAAAATAGACTCGGTCAATACTGGGAGAAATACTGTGATATTGACTTTTGTCCATATTGTGTCGCTTGAGCAGAAGGTAGAACTGGAGAGGAAACCAAACTCTCAATCAAAGTGCTTAAATGCCCAAAGCTACGACATGGCAGGGTGCAAGAACCTTCACAAAAAAGTGATTCATTGGATCGGTTAGAGCGGACATAAGTCAAGAAGTGAAAGCAAAACTGGACAACTAAGAACAACAAAGGTCAAGACCTCCTGACACTGCTGTGAAACAAAGTCAAGAAGAGGATTGAGGAAGACTGAGTATAAAATACAGAAAATAAAACAAATTTAAAAAAAACAAAAAAAAAAACACGCATACACAGAGCTCCCATGGTGTCGGGTAGAGGAACAAGCCCACATACACAAAAAGAGATGTGGGTAACTTCCCTGTGTGTATTTGTTTCTCTGTATGTGTGTGGGTACGTGTGCGTGTGTGTGTGAACTCACAATGGCTGACGGAATGAAGTTTGACTGTTTTGGAGATCTTCTCTTCATAGTTGGGGGTGCACGACTTCCGACTGACTTTCGACTTGAACAGCGTGTTGACCAAGGTGGATTTTCCCAGTCCACTTTGACCTGCACACACACACACAAACACACAAAGGGGGTTATTTAATGACTCTTTTGTCAATGCAAATGTATTAACATTAGTTTTTTGGCGTGCTGCTTGGAAACAAGCAGCCTAGCACGTTTGATGCTCACTGTCAAGCCTCAGTTACAGTAGATGTAATACTATTGGAGGATCTAAATCGGCCATAGGTGTTAATGGGAGTGTGATTGAAGCCCTACCATGACACTGACATGGATAAGTGATACAAATAATAGTTTTTTCTCATCCGGTTCTAGCTTGACTTTTTCAAAACATATGGACATTTCCCAAACATTTACAGGAAAAAAACATTCTATATTCCAGGACTATTCCAGGACTTCCATCATTTTCAACATTTTAACAGCCAGTCAATGAACCAAATGAAGTGAGAGTTGAATGTCTGCATTAAATAAAGGCCACAAACCAATTCAAACCTAGAATCTCGTGGCTGCGACTCATCAGCGCCCACGCCTGATGTGTTCGTCTTTTTCCACATTTTATTCCTAGGCATGAATGCTGGTGTGTTCCGAGAACTTTTATTAAGGTGATTGTGCAAAATACAGAGAAATCTAACATTAATAACTGGCTACTCGTGAAAACTTGTAATCCTGTGTAGTGTGCATTATATAGGACGTTGAATAACCTTTTGAAGTTGAAACAGACAGATAGAGAGAGAAGGAGGGACAGAGCGTCTCACCTACTACCATGATGTTGAATTCAAAGCCAGTCTTCATGGTCTTGTGTCTCATCTGGTCCAGAACTGCCTCAATGCCCACATAACCAAACAGATCAGTGCCCTGAATGATGCTCATCGACAGGCCCGCCACAGACGGGCACACCTCCATCTTCACCTCTGTGTCCACCTCCCTCTCTTTCTTCAGCTCTCCAATCTCTACCTGCTCTTCCTTCTTCTCCTCTATCTCTGTTTTTACATCTCCACAGTTTTCCTTGTTTTCTTTCATGGACTTTTGGGCGGGAGAGGAGACAGGCTGTCTTTCGCTCTTGCTCTCTCCTCCATTCTGATCTCCCAGGACTCCTCGCTCCTCTTCTGTCTCCTCCATGGGGGTGTGTGAGTCTGTCGCCAGCCCTCCAGCTGTATCTGTGGGGAGACACAGGAAGAGATGAGTGAGGAGAGCAGACTTGGGTCTGAAATGGCTGTCTGGACGCCGATACACATTGATTGGTGCTGATCTTAAAGTCCAGGTACAGAGCATCTATTGATCCGTGTGACCATGGGTTGATATCTTGTTCTAGTGGCACACCACTAGGCTAGCACTAGCTTATCTCCTGTTGTGTAATCCTATTGTCACACTCTAAATTCAGGAACCAAGTCTCTATAATGTCAAATGAGGGCAGAGGAGTGTGCTGGACAAAACGTGTTTGAAGACGCTATAACACTAAACAAAGTCATAAATCCAAGATTAAAGTATAGTAAAGTAAGTAGTAGTACACACCGCCATAATGGTGGTGTCTGCGAGGCGTGGAATATGTCAGGTTTTTGCTTTTTTGTTCCTTAAATGCTCTCTCAGCAGAAAAGTGGAAGTGAAAATGTGTCTACTTTTGTGAAGATGCCAAAGCAGACACAAGGAATAGATAATAGACACGGAAGACACACACACACACACACACACGGCATGTTTGTACTGGTGGTGTCTTGTTGAAATGTCATGTAATGACAAGTTAAGATGTGTGAGATAGTTTTCACACACAGACAAATGCACCCCTTCTCTCATGAAGTGTGTGTTTTCTGACACAATGTATGCATGAAGCGTTACGTCATTTGTAACGTGTAAATCTTCTATCCAAGCATCATCTGCCTGGAAAGATCACGTGTTATACACTTGTAGACACACACACAAGCACACAATAAGACAAGCCTGACCCTCATTTTATCCTTCATCCCGTCTCTTGTGTGAGTGTGTGTGTTGTCTGGTCTGTACTTTAAGAGGATTGATTTGTGGCCACAATCCCCCTGAGAACCTGAAGCCACGTGGGTGTGTGCATGTGTGTGCATGCCTTTCTGTATGTGTGTGTGCACGTCACTGCTATCATGAAGGAAATGATAAACAAGTGTCCACTATTAACACACACACACACACACACACATACAAGCACACAGTAACTGAGGCTGCTGGTCAGTGTGAGTTAATTGAATCAACACTAAATGTCCACTAAAACCATGAGGACAGAAGTAATCCTGATGAGTGAGGACAGCCAGAAGGACATCGAGAGACAAACTAGGATTACGTGTATTCTTGTGTACAGTCGTCTATTAATTGATTAGCTCTAACTACAGAGGAGAAAGAGAGTCAAGAAAACAGCCCATAAAAATAGACAGAGACGGGGATGTAACAGAGACACACACTTCAACTGAGTGGAGCTTAAGGGCACCATGTGAAAAGCAAACACTCAGCCAGAGAGAGAGCGAAAGAGAGAGAGAGAGAGAGAGAGAATTTCAACTTTATACTGTACCTCCTTTAGCTGCAAATGCAAAGGTTACCAAACCTCATCCGAAACAAACTCTTCCTGTTTCAACAAATTAAGTCAACCAAATACAGGACATTAAAAAAAAGAAAAACAGGTAAACAGCTCAGAATTCAGACGCAGAAACCACAAGAATAAAACTAAAAGCTCTAAACAAAGAAAAAAACCCCAACTATGATCCACTCTGTCAAACGCTCAGAGATACTCAAATTCTACTCAAACACCTTAAGGGGCTTTCCAAGTCTCCTGAGCCTCACACACACACACACACACACACACACACACACTGTCTTAGGCAGGGAGAGCACACAGTCACTGTCTTCCTTCCCGTGTAGATTGTCAAACACACTGCAGTAATGTGCACATCCAAATATGGCTTATGAGCTGAAGTGTGTCAGAGGTGCACTTATTCCAACTGAAAAACGTGCGGCTTCGTTTTTGTCACGCTGGCCCTCATTTATAATAAAACTGATTGACTTTAACAAGGGGACATGATGGAGGGACACCTTTTGGATGAGGTGAGATATATACTGTACTTTATTAAGCTTTCAGGAACATTTTCATACTTTCTAAACATCTTTTCAGTCATGTCAACAAATTTAATTTAAAAAGATATGGGAAGGAATGAATGAGTTCAATATTCAGTGTAAATGAATAAATATCTGCAAATAATAAATAAGTACACTTACGCACAAAATAAGGATTGTAAGGAGATTTGTCGGTCAATTTGTCCTCACAGACTCATTAAATCTATCGCGTTTATGTGTTTGATGACGACCCCCGCTGTCTTTCCATGACAAGAAAAAGATGATGACAAACAATCAGTTTATCCGCAGCACCGCCGGCCTTGCCCGCTGTGTTCTTTAGAGGTGCTAACAAACTCATGAATGTCTAAGTATCCACCTGGGGGGGTGGGGGTGGGGATGGAGGGGTCCTCTCA
>OMNV01009204.1:33988-79064 GCA_900303265.1 Brotula barbata | reverse complement strand
CCCCCTTCACTGTCCCAGTCCTTTCCACAGTGGCTGTTGGCTGTGCTGTCAGGCATGGCTGAGACGGAGGAGAGCGCTCAGACACTGCAGTTCCAAACTGCCATGGACCTGTGCTATTAATGTCTTCTCCAATCTGTCAGGTGTATCCAAGTGTAACTCTTCATTAGATAAGATAAGATAAGATGTACCTTTACAGATCCCCCTGAGGGAGAATTTCGATCAACACAGCAGTACAGATGAGAAGAAGGGATGTCATGCCTGCTAATCCTACTGTATCATTTTATATCCGTCTGTTTTATTTAACGTGGATATTCATGCACATGCACGACTGAAAGTGCAATGCAACAATGAAGAAATTGGCCCATAACTTCATTTTTGATACTTAGATTCTACAAAGTTGTCACAGCGTCCCCTAAAAAAAGTCGCTATGCTCGCTTTAGGCAGACAAACTTAACTGACTTAACAACTGACGTGCTGGATTCTGAGTTTTTCCTTCAGTTCAGAGTTATAAACTGCATTATCATCTTGTGTGGTGCTCAGGAATACATCTACTCAATCCCCTTAGCAGAGGCAACCACCTGTAAAAATGAAAATCCAAGATGTCTCAGAGGCCTGACTGGAGCATTGAGCGTGCAAACACATCTGGGCGCAGGCCGGGTTGGAAGAAAATCTCAACTTTACAGCAACGCAACAGCAAGTGGCAACTTAAAAATCCATGTTAATGTTTCGTCACGCGTTGTGCTTGTGGAAGCTTGCCGCGACGAGCTTGAATGACAGAAAAGAGCGTAAGAGACACGTCAGCGCCACGGTCCATGACTGCAGAGTGGAGCAGGCATGCCCGGCAGAGAGGCTGAGTCAGACAGCGTATTTGTTTTAACAAATCAGATGTGAGTGATATCACTGGGAGTGCACGAAAACATCTTGTGCAACTATGAAATAGACTCATCCGTGTGTTTTTTTTTTCTTCAAATGAACCCTGCAAATATTGTCAGACAAAGACCTCCTCAAATTGACCGGGGGTCAGGGGGTCGACCGTTACACTTGTGGGTTGGATGAAGCACACTGAGGCTGATTTATGTGTGTGTAGAACATAGAGAGAAACACCCAAACTGTGCTACTTGATGGTTAGGTGGGAGACGCCAAGCAAAGACAGACGACACATTGGTGTCCTTTCACCATAGATTAAACAAATCATTGATGAACAAATGCCACATGGTGGAAGAAAAAATTAGGAAGTGAGAAATCATTATGTAAATTTCCAGCGATGCCTTGTGCTAGACTGACAAAAAAAACCCTATAAATCACATGAATGATTTCACATATTTGGGCCGACAATCTTGAATGAAATATCATTTTGAAACATACAAAATTGTGTATAAATCGGCACTAGACGTCTCCACATTGTGACATATACTTAATGATGAAAACCATGTTAGGGACTATTGAGGATTTTAACTTCCAACAATCCTCGACTTGTTGTTTTTTTTTGTAATTAGCTTACAAAAAAAGTAAAGTAAACATTAAATATTTGGCTTGCGAAAAGTCATCATCATCAACAACTCAGGAAAGAGTTTTTAAACTTACATTTCACTCACTTCATCAAGTGTTCATGGACCTTTCCTACCACGGAAATCTGTTGAGTGGATGTCTATGACTTTACACATTATTACTTAAAGTTCCTGTTTAGTCAGCTGTCACACCTGAAGTTTAATGAAATGACTGCAGCAGAAAGACAAGCTTTGACATAACAACAAGAAAAAAAGAAAAGATTTCTCAGTATGTCATCAGATTCAATCTCAGACTTGTAGCCTTATTATTAACAATACAGATCTGACCAATGCTATGAATACAGTTATCGATTCAAAGTTCAAAACACTCTGAATGTGACCAAACTAACCATAACTGCTGATGAACTCTGTCCTATTGTGCAGCAGTACACAAATGAATCTTAGTTCCTTTTACATTTCCTGTGGCAGCAATATTAATAACAGATACAGTTTTCCCCGTGCAAACAGCTGACAAGCGCAAGTTTTTACTTGTTTAGACAAGAAAAGTCTGACAGCTCACAATCAAACAGACTGAAGCTCCATATGAAAATCAGACCGGTTAATGAAGGAGACACTTTAGTTTAGGGCAGATTCTCTGCTGTGATATAGGACGGAAAAAGAGAGAGAGAGAGAGGGAGAGAGAGAGAGGGCAGTGATCTTTACCTGGTCTGAAGAAGCCCCAGTCAGCGATAACACAGAGATAACCAGGATGTCACCACATTGCCTGTGTGTCTGAAGGGGTGTGGCATTGTGCGTATGTGTGTTTCTGTCAGAGGATGATGCATTTCCTGCCTGTGGGAGAAACTGTTTCCTGATTAGATTAGATTGGTAAGACTTTCTGTCTCTCTGCAGCAATAATAAGCTGTTTTATGTTTGACAGTGTAACATCATTTTGGAAGCGGCCTGATGATAAAATGATGAAAAAGTGCAGCCAAAGGAACGTGGAGTGTCTCTCGTGAGCCGAATTTATGTTTGAGACAACAGTTTATCTCAATAAGGTCTTGAAACGTTCACTCCTCTTCGTCTGGACGATCGCTGATGGACGCATTTCAAATTTCGAGTGTTGCCTGACATTGCATCTGTGGCCGATTCAATTTTGGCCGCAGTATTCATTCTTTTCTACCGTGGTTCCCTCATATATATTTGTTTTATATATATATATTTTAAATGCAATAGAAAAGAAAAGACTTAGTTTTCCAGATAAAAGAGATTTGTCTTTGACAAGACCCATGATGCTAATAAATACACCTGTAAGTACACACTGAATGTAGATTTTCATTTTATTTATTTATTTTAATCTATGTTAATTCTTAAAACAATCTAACATTATGTTTAAGGTTGAAAAAAAATCCCATTTTCAAATCAATCTATCTATCTATCTATCTATCTATCTATCTATCTATCTATCTATCTATCTATCATCCATCCTCTCTCTCTCTATCTATCTCCATCCATCCATCCATCATCCATCCATTTGCCATTGTAACAGCAAAATAATTCCTTGTTTTCTAACTGAACCTGTATTACTGCTGAAATGTAAACTAAACTACTGTGCATAGCAAAGCCCATAACCACTGCATTCGTAATATTCCATGGGAATTTAACGATGTTTGCAGTGCTGATTGCCGTAGGCCTCGCAGCAGTGCTAAAATGAAAGATAAACAGTGCACAGTGCAGGGGAACGTGAGGTAATCACATTACTCAAGACTATGAACACACTTCTCAGTCAGTTACACAGCCATGATCACAGAGAGGGATGGTGCGAGCGTTTATCCGTGTTTCAGGATAAAAAGGGAAAGTCGAAGTGTGCGCTCAGGTGTAATCATGTGGACCAGAGAGACGGTGTAGAGTGGCTCATCTCAGTCTGGATCCAAACTACTGTAAATATGGAGCAAAATCTATTACTTTACATGCATAAATGGGGATTCTTGACACAAACAATTGTTAAGCGTGAGTTAGAGTTAGATTGTTGTTTAACATTTAAAAACTCTCCTTATTCAGTTTTTTTCAGTTTTACACCCTACATGCTGATTTTGTTCCATTACCATTTTTCTAAGTTGGGTGAATCCAAAAAACCCAAACAATAAGGTGCAGGCTTGTAGTTTCTCTTCAAGTAGAATTTCGGAGCAGAAATCACTTTAAGAAAAGTTTTAAGAAAAATATAAAATAAAATCAGCAAAATCTCCAATCACACTTTGTGAAAAAAAGCAATATCTCCTGCATTCTTCCCTCAGTAAGAACTCCGACATTCCCACATTGCCCACATTATAGGATTCACAGACAGTTCACATTCCCATCCCACTCATCCCACGCTGAAAATACAGCTGTTAAATGACATTTCCAACATGGAAATGCGGGATTCATTGTGAAGTGGCTCTTATCTGACCATTGCCACTGGGTCGGGGGAACAAAGACATCTTCATCATCGCTATCAGAACATGGATCACTCTGACAATACCGTCCATGCTAATACACGCTAACAAGATATCTGTGGTGTCAATCTATGGTAAATACACCCACATCACAGACCAACCCACAAAATTCTCAAGAAGTTCTAAGCTGCATGCAAGACTCAAATTTCCACATCAAAACCATCCTTGTTATTCTGACCTGAAAAGATAACATTTCATAGGATGACACCTCGTATCATTTTAGGATAACAACATTAATACTGCTACTACTACTACTACTACTAATAATAAAAATGTTGATTTGATCATTGGATGAATATACACCATATAAAAGCTCTCAACAGGTAAACACGCAGAATAAAGTATGGATTATAGAGAGATAACATAAAAGATCCCTCATATGTATGTCTTGTAGTGAATTTTACATTATTTAATCATTTTCAATATGATTAAAATGGATGTGTACTGTGAGAATAGACAATTAATAAAAAAAAAAGATTTACAGTATATGCATGTACACACCGCAGTTAGCAGAGAGGAATGTGAAGTGTGTGCCTCCTAGCGAGTGTCAACATGCAAACACAACAGGCCGCAGACAGTAAAATGGCAATGACTCTCTCCCTCTCACTCTCCATCTCTCTCTCTCTTTCTCTATCTCTCACACACACATACGGCCACACTTTAATCTCACAGGCCTTCACCACGTTCACCTGTACTTTGGTTATTAACCTGAGTGGAGCGGAACGATCAGACAGAAACGTGTTCTCAATGCAGCAGAGCCCTCGCTACGAGTCAGGGGATAACAGAACTGAAATTCAAGTGTCACTGTGAGTTTGGGGGCGCATGTGTGTGTGTGTGTGTGTGTGAGCAAAAAAAGCAAAAACAAAGCAAAATTGCCTTTGAGAAGCTTTAAAGTTGATTAATATTTCCTCATCTACATGATAATTTATATTTAACATGGAGGCATGTGTATGTCAAAGATGATGATCTACATCCCTATCTGCAAGTGTTTCTGATAATAAGGTCTTGCACCAAACAGAAGCCGATCATCAATCAATCAGAGAGGCGGTTTATTTTTGTTTTACTACACCCAAGATGGCCGCCTCGCAAACAAGTGGTGCCTGATAGTTTTAGATTTACTAACATCATCTTGTTAATATTTTTCTATTATATATTTATATTCATTATTATATCATATCATATTAAAATATGGATTTCTTTGGTTGTTTAAACTCAAATTCAGGTGCTGTGATTTTCCAGTTTCAAACAAATAGGTATTACAATTTTTATTCTTTTCTTAATATTCTTTGTTTTCTTTTTTGTCTCTTAGGTGTAATAATATGCCTCTGGTGGGGCCACACCATGCAACAGCCTTTCTCTCTCTCGCTCTCCGACCTCTGGGAGGCGCTGTAAGCACTTTCTTTAACTTTCTTTAAAAGTTTCTTGCAATTACAACAACCTTATTTCAAACTCTAAAAGACAATCTAGATCATCTTACATTGATCTCATCATTTTTATCATCATACCTCTACATTTCTACTGTGTTTGTGTTCATTTTATGTCTTGGTTAGGCTAAAGATTTACATTTCAGGAGAATTATAATGAAAATCTGCATTTATATTGCAGAAAAAACAGCAAATAAAAGTCCCGATGCGCCATGGAGGTCGTATGAACTTCATGAGTGATGCTGTCTCAGTGCTGAACAGAGGATGGATGGAGGGAGTTACTGCTAAACCAAGGACTATGATGTCATTCTACAGGGCTTCAGTGCTGCCCCCAAGTGGCAAAAAAGTCAATTTACCCTTATCTCTCTACTGAACACAGACAAACAGCAGGGAGGAATGCCAAAGATTGAAGTCAAGATTAGCCTGTACTATCATGATTGAAAGGTGAAGTGTGTGTGACGTTTATCTTAAATCTCCCTGCAGCCAAGCTAAACTAAACTTAACTAAACTAAATAGTCTTTCTTCATCAGCATAACAGAAAATCCACATGATTCACATTAAAAGCTGAAATGTGTATTTAAAGTGAAGTGTGTTTTCCATTAATTTGTCAACACGCAACACAAACCAACAACAAATTTGTCTTGATTCTAGATGCTCATGACTTAAAAACAGGAATGAAACCAAACAAAAAGATAGGATGTCACTAAAAAGATAATTAATACCTGGAATGTGAATGTGTATTTGATGTTCTAAAAGCGCCGCAAGTGATTCTAAAATGTCCCCAAATTTGGAAACCAGCAGCAACGGTGGGTTTTGTCTGACTTATGCATGTGTTGGCAACAAACGTGTGAAGGAATGTGTGTGTGTGTGTTCATTTTTGTTTAGATGTATGTTTCCCAGGCAGTATGTAACCAAAGCTGACACGTTAGCGTCACATTTCCAGACATATTTCAGTAACCACAGTCATTATGCCAGGTCTGCAGACAGGCATGGCATCCACACGTTCATCCATTTATCAACATTCCTGCATATTCCTGCTCATTGGCATGCTGCGGTACATCCCAGCATGCTTTGGGTGAAGTGCAGGGAATCACTTGGGAGTCTGCAATCATCATCTGTTTATCACAAACTATGCGTACTTGATTGTGGTCATATTACGATGGCATGATAGGACGACATCACTCACTCTGCCGTAGGAATAAATGGAGAGCAATCAGTTGGCGGCGGTGTCACAGTGTCAGAAGGCACCTTCCCTTCACCTGGCCTGCTCTTTTTAGACGATTGCAGACGGATGAGGCGTCACCCACTGGTAATTGAAGGATCAGTTTTAGGCTCGTGGCCATCAACGGCAGCCATCTTTATCAGTTATGGCCCGTAAAATGATGAACGTGAAGTAAAACTAGAAAGGAAGAAAACAGTGTATGATGGCTTTAAGAGGCAGGAAACATGTGGTGTGTGACCCAATGTTTCCTTGGCTTTGAACAATCCACTGACACGTTTCCATTGTGTTTGTTTGTGTGTATCTCTTGTTTCCATGCGCTCATCTTCTCACTGTGTGCATGTGTCCCTTTGTGAGCGTTCCTTTGAGTGTGTGGTTGTGTGACCACTCCCAATTATTCTGTTGATCCCTTACTCATCACGGTCAGTGACGTTCCGATGCACTCACCGAGAAAGACAGAGGCTCCGTGTTGAAATCTGGGAATTTAGCTCAGATGTTTGCCGCAAATCTCTGAATAAACACATTTGTTACTCGTTCTAACAGCCGAGTACCACAAGCGGATGACAGAGTATGGTGGAGGCTCTCGTTTGGGGGAGTTGGTGTGCAGTAGGAGATTGATGTCGTTGTTTTCTAATCTTAGATTAAAATCCAAGCAATACCCCAATACGGAGGAATGACTGATAACCAGAGATGATCCAAGATCTAACTCCAGTGGCGTCCAAGTCCAAGTTCAAGATCCCTGGCCAACTCCCAACACCAGATCCAACACAACTAAGTCCAGAGGCGATCCAGATCCAAGCAACCTGGATCAGGATCCAACTGCAGTGGAGATCAAAGATCCTAACCGAGAGGTGATCCAAGCCACCTCAACGGCTAGGAATTCACTTCTTACCATTTGTTTTGTTGCTCTTCCAGTGTGTGCTCTCTGTCTTGCTTTCTTTCACACACACACACACAAGGGGAGGGAGCAAATGTACAGGAGAGAGGCTGTACATGCATACCTGCATATCGCTTACGTGCAGGCCCCGAACATAACCACAGCACATAACTTTCCTTATCTGCTCATCTCTTGAGCAAACACATCATCAGTCCTGTTTGTCTGTTGGCAGGAAACCCCCAAAACCTTTTAAATGGACTTCAATGGCTTTTTTTTTCCAAATACACATCAATCCAAATCAAGCGAAAAAAAAAAAAGAAAAAGAAAAACTGGAGAGGAAGTAGAAAAGGCAATAAAACAAGATGAAGAAGTGCAGAGGGATTAAAGCAGAGCAGTGCCGAGGGTCACAGGGTTGATGGAGGAAAACACACACAGACATACACCCACACGCTGCACACAAACGGACACGCCCACCGCTGGCTTATATCAGGGATTATGTACACTTCAATGACCCCAGCATACACAAACACACACACACACACACACACACACACACACACACAAAATACAATTCATAACTTATCTTAAATATTTGCTCTTGGTCAGTAGGGGGGTTTTTTATGGCCCCCCGGAATGATGGGAGCAACACAGACACCCCACCCCTCCCCTTTGTCTTCTCCCTGTCACTTTGTCATCCCATTGAAATGAATGGTGCCCTCATAGCCATTAGTTTATCGTCAGTACGTTTTGCAGTTCCTATTTCAGGGTAGGGCTCTCTGGTTCCAGGACAACTCAACTTTAACTGTGACGTTCAGTTTTCACAATAACCCACAAAAAATTCCAGATGGCGATGAGTAAAACCATCCCTGACTGAGGTCCAAACAGAAACCAGAGAGCCAAAGCTGACCTCGAACAAACACACATCACTGACACACACTGAACTTGGATAGGTCAAAGTCATTCATAAGGTCGTACTATCAGGCCTCTCTCAGGTCGGGCTCACACGGTAAACACGTGGATCAGATAAAAACTGGACGGACGCCCGGCCTCTGGATGGAGGTTTTTATGGATGTTGGGACAGGACAGCACTGAGCATCCACAACACAAACAGATGCATTATCTATAGGATCTTGTATAATCTGAAGCAGTTCATCCAAGATCAGATCGAACTCAACATATTCAGCATCAGTTAGTACAGGGTTCGCTTGGTTTTTAGGGCTCTGACTCAACAGGTCCTGGATCAGATCTGCTTTTCCATATCCATGCCAGCTGGTTTTGGAATTCCTCCTCACTCACTGTGAAATTTATACCTTGTGATATTAGTCTTCAAATGATCAAAATGCATTCCACATGTGTTTAAGGCAAAATACAGACCGTGTCTAGACGAGGAAAAGCAGCTACCAATCTAACCAATCACTGAATTACTTTTTTTCCAACTGCATTTCAGAGGTGAGCTCTTCAAAACTTCATATTTTTAACGTGATGAGCGTGGAAAAAGCATGACGTAATCACACATCTGTTAAAATAAACGAGAAGGGAACTGACGTGGATTACAACGTCAACATTCTGTTTGAAGTGTCCAAAGTGTCCAAAAAAAAAAAAGATATACAACCAAAATGTAACCCTGATTGCCACAATAAGAGCTTATTTACTCAAAGTGATGCATTAGAATGCATCAATGTGTTTCGACTTGTTTGTTTGAAACAATTCTGAAATTTCAACGATTTTCTCGAAAACATACTGCTTTATTCTCAAAATCTCTCTCTTCTTTATGAATTTTATTTTGGATACATGGTAAAGTAAAAGTAACTATTAGCAAATTAGGGAGTAAGTGAATTAGGTAGTAAACAAGTACAAATTCTACCAAAGCACATTATTTTCCTTCAATTTTTACACCATTGGAAGATGATAACTGCTTTTTTTGAGTATTTCAGCAGGGTCCGGCGCTCAGTACCTATATTCTACTATACACGTATACGAGTGAAATAGTGTACTTTCACTCTTTTATCTGATGGTCAGAGTTGCGAGGCATGATGTAGATTTACATTTGAAAGATAAATCTGATTTATTTCCTTCTTTCTTTCTTTGTCAATCAGTCTGTCCTGCCTTTTTTTTCTCCATAATTTGCCTGCTACAGAACCAGCGAATATTTAACAGCAAGTACTTGTGTACTCTCGCTAAATTGTTACAATTAAAATCTAAGATGTTTCCTTGTGACCGAGGGTTTTTGCACTGTGGTAATCCCTCTAACAATACTGACTCAATACTAAGGAAAACTGCCGACGAGCTCCTCTGGCGCGTAAACCTGCTCGGAATATAAACAGGGGACAAACGACTTATTTATGATTTTATTAAAGTAATTAGTCAGAGGGCTGCAGCCTGTTGATGTTTTGTATGCCGTCGTGGATAGGAGCCGCTCCGGAGAGGATCGTAAATCTTTGTGTTTTCCGTTGACTATTAAATCACACTCTGCAGTTATGAAGAGGTGAAGACGGCTTTGAGAGGGCCAGGAAATCTCGCCAACGTCTGACAGAACATTAGTCTCTGTGCTACGAGATGCTACGGTTTTCTAGCAGCCATTTAATCACTCCCTCCCCCCTTCACTCCGCTCATCCTCTCTTCTCTATCTACATTTCCATCTCTTCTCTCATGTCTCTTTTGCTTTTCTCTCTATACCCCTGTCTGCTTCAGATCTGAAGGATTATGGGTGAACGCCGGGCCCCCTCCCCCGGGGGCCGAAGACGGCATTACAAGCACCTGCCAATGCATATCATGGGAATGCCTTTTTGTGCAGTTCACGGGAGAGGGGATAATAGTTTAGGATGTTGGGAGCTATGTAGGTTAGGGCGGGGTGGGAATGTAAAAGGTCAGACAGGGGATGAAAAGTTTAATTAGGAGTGATTTGACATATCTAGAACGCTCTCACAGCGGGCCAACATTGACTTTTCCACTTTGAGCGTTGTGGGATCGTTAGGATATTTAGGAGGATTTATGGTCGTACTGTTTCTGCGATAAATAGATGGTTAAAAAAATACTTCATTTGATTATTTCTTTTTTAATTTTCCCCTCGTGATGCAAAATTGAGGATCTTGATTTGAGAAAATGCAAAAGGATCTCAACTTCACATTTCATCCAGCCCTTTTTAAAGGCCTCATAGTGAGATCTGAAACCCTCAAGAGCTCATGTTTGGAAAGCTTGTAACGCTTTGGTCCAACAGGAGCGGAAATTGTGACCGAACAAAACAAAAATGGGACTCTCACCTGTGACAAAGCCGACCAATCACAGCCAGGGGAGGTCTCGGAGGGACAAAAGACAAAAGTTTTCCTTGGGGATCCTGCATAAAAGACCCTCAAAAAGCTTCAGTTCTCTCACCTTAGCGTCCTTTCATCCTGAAAATTTGAAACTCGATACTTGATAACATGTGGGTCTTCTTCTCGAGGCCCATGCTCGGAATTAGCGGCACTCGAACGAGCAACTGCTGGGAGCGTGGTGCAGTTAAGTGGTTTCAGGACTCTTGGATTTCATCGACGAGCCAAAGGGCAGCCATGTTAGGACAACCCAACAGATTTGAAAATAATCCAGGCCAAGTCCTGCTGCAGGCGCTTGACACACACACACACACAGTGACTGGCCTGTACGTGTCCACATAGAGAAATCCTCTCTTCCTTCACGCACGAGTGCAGTGTGTGAGTGTGACACGTCCGTCCATGACAAGGTCTGTGTTTTTCTGACCCTTTAGTCCAGAACATTCTCCACAATAAAGTTGGAGCTGCCGCTGAAACATGTGCTCACAGCCTCTAACCCGCTGTCTGGCAAGCAAACACCCGCACGACAAATATGAGTGAAATAAAAGATCCCCCAACAGTTCCTTTCCCAAAAGCAGCAGAGGAAAACACGGGAGGAGTATTTCCTATGGACATGCTGCGGAATTACTGCTGACCTAAACCGCTACATGTTTTTTTGGATGGTAAACACTCATCCATCCATCCATCCATCCATCTGTGTATTCTGTTGCACTCAGTCCCTAGTCTGAGCAGATGGTTGTCGTTATTCCATATTGATCAAAGTGCCAGTTGACGAGCAGCTACATCTGACTGATTACATTAAGGTCTGCATTACTCATCGATGGGTGCCATGAGAATTTCTGGTTTCATTTTTAAAAGCTCTCCCCGTCAATGCACACTCATCGACCATCTGTTGATTTAGGCGGCTCTAGCTGCCCTCTCACTTGGACAAATAACGCAGAAAACCACCAATACCTAGAACACCAATAGCATCAAATACCAACAACCAAATTATGGCAACGGACAAAGGGCACCAAACTCAATCAGTGAGTACAGACATAGCACTGATTGCAACGCAGTCGCAACCACCACGAATACCATAACCACAAATGGGTAACACCGCATCATTGCCCACTATATCCTAGCAACCACCTACCAAATCACCAGAAATCACCATGAACACACAGCTACCACTATAGTCCCGATCACTGTACCCTAGCAACCACCAACCAACACACGAGGTATCCGTTCACACACTGGACTGTCGAAGCTGCTACAATGTGTTGTTTGGGACGGACGTCATAACCAATACCCTAACAATCACCTACTAACTTTCTAGCAACCACCAAAAACACAGTAATGCATCAACAACACGTAAATGTTCTTGAAAGCAGCTTTTGGTAGTCCTAGTTTATGTAGCTACAGAGAGAGTCAGACGCTGACTCAATACCCCGGCAGCGTTTTGAAGCGGTTCTCCAATTTAAGGCCTCTAATCCACCACCTGTTGATTTATGGTGGTTGCGTTTATCACGCACTCTGACTCTTACCTTTACCTCTCACCGTTTCTCACTCACATTCCCCCTGCCATCTGTCATCTTTGAACCACGAGCCTCCTTCAGCCATCGGCCCTCCCGCCCGTCTGCTTTTGGTTCGGCCTCTCTCTTTAATTATATTTCAAGTGGCTATTAAAGTGAGTTCTGACACCTAATGTGTGTGTGATGTTTACAGTACTATAGTGTGAGTACATTCTTATTCTTACAATGTCCAGCCCTAAGTTCTACAAATTCAACAGAGGGTGTAATCATGTGTGTTTCTGAGTGTGTCCATGCGATCATGTAACATACTCTCTTCATGCGTGCCTATCGGTCTGCCCACGTGCTGTTTTCCTGTGATCATCAGTGTGTCTGTCCTGATGTGTGTGTTCGTATGACAAGTCAGCCTAAACACTGTAGGACAGCTAATCTTATCTGGGACAGGAAGCACATTTCGGGCAACAAACAACTAGACAGGAAACAGAGCTGTAATGTGGCGAAGGGAAGGACAAACCAGCAGGCTGAAAGAGCAACAAACAACAGAGAGCGTTCCCTTAAGAACATCTCCTTTTTTTCTTGTAGAAATCTCGGTTTTAGCCAATAACTCACTCAATTCACTCTTTGTTTCAATCACTTCCTACCCACTGAGGCACTTTATAATGAATACTGACTCAAGACTGTGCATCAGAGACACAAACTCTTCCCAACATCATGGAAAAACCTTGAAAAGTCCTAGAAAAACCTGGGAAAGTTGTATGCTTTTAAACTTCTTTTAAACACAGCAGGTCTGCACCGGGACTCTTTGTTGAGCTGTCCTGAGGCTCATTTATGGCCCCATCTGTATCTGTATCTGTATCTGTAACCATTACTGTGATACTAAATCCTACCTGTGACATACTCGATGCGAGGTGTGTGTGCCATTTCCATTATATAATTAACATTTTACAATGCTATAGATGAGCAGTCAACAACCAGCAGTCCCAGATTGGGACCAAGTGGAGTCATTAATATGGATTATTATCATAATTATTCTCATGTTTGTTTTTCTGTGAAGAACTATCTGAAGAAACAACCTAAATAAATGAAATGATCAATTATTAAAGTTTGAAATCTTACATCCCTTCACTATACACCAGAAGAGAAAAAGCAAAATGTCAAGATTCTGAAAGTAGAATTTGCTGTAAATTAATTTGTGTTTGTCCCTCAGTCCTAAACCTTAACAACACAACCCAAAACCCCTCTCTCTCTTTCCCTCCCTCTGTCTCTCTGTGGGTTATAAAGTGAGAGGGGGGGAGTGGAGCCAAACACACACATCTGCTGGGGAGGAATTCATTCCCTTAATCACTTTCATTAAAACAAGAATAAGGAGAGAGAGGGACAGGGGGATCCAGACAAGCCTTGGCAGGATAGCTCGAGCGCAAGAAATAAGGAAAAAATGAGAACGTGAGAGAACGCAGGGAGAGAGAGAGGGAAGAGGAACACACAACTGATGAAGCAAGAAGCGTGGAGAAATGGAACGGAGAGATAGGAGGCCTTTGTGAGGGAGGAGATGAGGAGATAAAGATAGGAAGAGGGGATAAACTGACGGGGGCGGAGAGATGCAACCCACCATCTCGTCATTGTTTTATTTTGCTGTATTTATTATTTTACAATTACCCATAGCCTAAAACTTTTTTTCTGTGTTTGTTTAGCATTCTTTTTACTTTTCTTTTCCTCTGTGTTTCTCTTTCTCTAAGTACAGAGGAAGGGAGTAGAGGAAAAGGCCCCCGAGGGCCCCTTTTTTGTTTTTGAGCGTTTTATGGGAAACAAACCAGCTTTGAAGTAAAGCTCTGGGCAGAGCAAAAACAATCATTTCACTGTGAACAGACATTACCACAATAGGCTGTTATTTGCAACACGCACACGGGTGACAGCAGCAATGTTCACGTGTGCAATGATGACACCACTGTCAGTCACATTTACCTGCACGCCGTACTACATCCAAAATGAGAGTATGATGCATGCATGGATGGATTTTAATAGGAGTCTGTGGTCCAAATGCATAATGAGTGTGAGGAAAGTCCACCAGTTGAGTAAATTCAGGCATATTTGAGTTCATGGCCTCAGTTCGCACCAGAGTTTGACGTTCTGCACAAAGCCAGGTATGAAGGCACCTTAATCTGATTAGTAAATTTACAGGAAATGCTTCAGCAAATTGAGTTAGTTTTACATAATCTCGGCCTAGGCTCAAGTCGATTCATGTGGATGCAAATACAAAAGACATGATGTCTGCAAAGAAAGGGTAATTGGAGTATAAACAAGTTTTAGCGTACATTTAAAAGTACCAACTACTCTGCTTAAAGCTGCACCATTTGATGTAAAAATCATAACATGGAGCATCCCACCCTGGATGACTCATGCACACTCTGCTTATTTGTACAGTTTAAACTGTTGATGGTCAGTTGTGGGAAATCGTCTCCATGCAGGATGAAACAAATGGGATAGTGGAATCTAAAATGAGTCAACGGCAACAGTACGAACTCCACCCCAAAGAAAGCAACAGCTGAAGCGCCTCACCGCCTCCGGCAGACACACACAGCTGATTAACATCAGCCTTTAAATAGAGCTGGCTGCTTAAAACAACGAGAAAAGGTTGTCAAATTAGGGGAGGGAGATACAGTATGATATCATATGCTATGATATTGATGTTAACACACCCACGAATCCAGCGTGATCGAGTGTCCTATCCTATGCTTTCAGGCTTCTCTGGTGGCGACTCTGTTTGTGCTCCTCTGCTGTGTAAACAGTGGTGTCGTACAGTGAGGAGCCAGAAACGGCTGGAGCCAGCACAGACTCAAGTCATCAAGGGGTACACCAAAAAAAAAAGGATAGATGAACCATTATTGTGCACATTGGAGCTTTTTCAAGATTGGAAATGCAATACGGACACCGTTCTGGAACAGCAGTATCTGAAATAACTTCATAAACTTTCCCCCCTGCTACTCTGAGGATTCATTAAGGCTAACAAAGATTTATTTTCACCCCTTAAAACACCTTTGAAACTGTTAAGAGTGCTACTCCACTCATTAAAAGCTGCTATTTCGATAAACAGTTCATTTTACCTTAATTTAGCTTGAGGTGAATTTGAGTCAGTGAATTTGATGCTGA
Source organism: Brotula barbata (assembly GCA_900303265.1). Lineage (NCBI taxonomy): Eukaryota > Metazoa > Chordata > Actinopteri > Ophidiiformes > Ophidiidae > Brotula > Brotula barbata. Next base: position 63,602 of record OMNV01009204.1, on the reverse strand, counting down.
GTGCTGATGAGGATTATTTTTAATGTTATCATAAATCTTCTGCTATTATTTTCCGAGAGCAGCACTGGAACGTTTTAAAGTTTGTATGACTACACAGGATAATTGTGCGTTTATGAATGAATGCATATGTAAGATATTTGTCGGTCATTATGCTGATAACATATCCGGATACCCAGATCATGTTTTAATGCAATAAAACTCATATCAAACATCTCATTAAACTCAGTAATTCCTCCTGCAAGCTGTGCGATAAGAGTGAACTTATTGGTCCGCTGCCTGTCACAAAGTGTTCCTGTAATAAAAATCTTAGTCCTAATCTGAGTCAGACCGTACGATATTAAATCTGATGTATATCAGAGTTATGATGTGAAATCGGAATGACACTGCGGTTACAGTTGAATCTTTCTTTCATCTCCTCTCGCCTGTTGGAATTCCATTAATTCCCTGAAGAGGCTGAAGGGGGGTGAGGGGAAAATCCCCACGGGCGCCTTAACCACTCAACCTGATTATTAAGGCTGCACTAAACAACACTGTAATGTAAACATGCAACAGCTCCGGCATCCCAGTTTAAGCTTTTCACCCAAAATATTCCTTTCATACTCAAATATAATGAAAATAAAAATAATTGGAAGCAGGAATTGAATTTACTGAACTGAAAAGAATGAGAATTAAGTTAATACAATCACATTTAATAACATCCCATTTTTGGGTTGCGTGTTAAAATAAAAGAAACTTCCAAAAAAAAACTGTTTGTGACTTTTTCAGCGTTCCAAAATCAATCAGAGTGGGTTCACTGTGGGCTCCAGAGTGTGGAGCCAGAAAAGTTGACTTTTGCTGTTGTTGTTATCAGAGGAAGCAGGGGGTGGCCGGCTGAGAGGAGGTGAACTAAAAATACCTTTGAACTAACAAGAAAAATGTCAAACAAACCTTAAACACAAAGCCACACAGCTCTGCGTGCCATGTGTAAGTAAATTGGTGAAATGATTCAGAATCAGAATTAGAAAAAGGGATCTGCAGCTTTAAAAGGAGTTGTTTTATGTGGGATATTTACCACAAATTACCTTCAGGGGCCTCATGAAGCCACCTCATGAATTCGAATGAAATGCTGCTAATAAGAGTCAGGTGCTGTGCTGTTTGAGACACGACTATGAATGTGTGCAAGTGGACCGAGCGCACGAGTATCTCTTCACAATACAGTGTGAAAATGATGCACAAAACAGCATTACAGCGGATGTGGATGCTTCGCTCATCTGCTAACCTTGCCCTTTCGTCCTAAAGTAGTATGAAAACAAAAGGAAATTTCCTGTCATCGTTTGTTGAACTCTCACACAGACACACACGAGCACACAAAGAGGAGGCAAAATGGTAATTCACAAGGGCATCGCAGATACACAACATGGGCTGGTCGTGTTTTCCTTCCTCCTGATTTAAAACAGTGTGTCAGAATTTCCATGCGACCACCAGCCTTTCCTGCTGATGGATACTTGCTATGTGCAGCATTTAGTGTCAATACGGCAGTAAGACATGATGTGTGTTTGAGATTAGATCTACATTTACACACAATCTCATTATTTTGATTAGGTTGTTTGGATTGTGACATCTTCTGTTAATGCTATGGGTAAATGCTAGGTGTGATTTGAATGTGTTCTGATTTACCAGACTCTAAAGGCCTCCTATGGACAGGTATTGTAAATTAGCATGCTTGCTACAAACACTTAGCATAGTAAATACATAGCTTGCTCTTAGGTTTGGGTCTGAATGCTTCGCTATGTCTTTACAAAATAAATAATTGACTAAATAAGTATACACGTGTGGTCAGACTTGCATCGTGATGGGATCTCGGTCACAAATAACATTCCTCCATTCCTCCTGACAATGTCGCCTTACTGGCACAGCTGGCTCAGGTTCATACAATTAATACAAAGGGAGTTGCAACTTGTGTGGATGTAAAAAGAGGAAAGGTGTACAGCACGAAAAATAGACTACACCCCAAACACACTAGATAAATTGGAGGGTACCCAGAAACACACATGCACACAGCGTCAAGTCCTACCTTCCTGTTTCTTGTTTCCCAGCTGTGACGTGGACGTGGGTGCTGTTTCAGTATGACACCCAATTTCCGAAGACAACACACCGTTGGTTTGGGTTACGGGAGGATGAGTCGGGGTTGTTGGGGTGGTGGCAGTGACAACAGGCTTGGAGAAAGAGGCAATCCTCTGTAAGATAGAGCCCACACTTTCTTTGGCATCACCTGGTTCATCATTTGAAGGTCTGCGGTTGAAGAGGCTGGAAGAGCTGTAAGCGCTGTTAGATTTGGGGACCACCTGGACAATTTGGGACCCTGAGAGATGCTCCAGTACCGGAGTCTGGGCTTGGGTAAGGGGTATTGGAGGGCTGCTCACTTCTGCGAAAGGGATGCTTCCCCCAGAAGAAGATGAAGAATGTGGGGAGGGAGACGGAAAGGGATGTTGGAAGGAGAGGAGCACATCGGAACTGTCCAGGCTGCTGAGGGAGGCTGAGGGGCTTGTTGAGGATGGAGAGGAGGTGCGATACTGGAGGACTCCTGTGCTCCTAGGAGGAGGCTTGGGGGGGCTAGGCCTTGGGGCTCCTCCATTAGCCTTGGTAGGGGAAGAGCTCATGTTTTTGCTCACAATGCTGTCCAGGTCCAAGGGGAACTTGTTCAGACGTGGAGTTTCTTTGGGCTTTGGCTGAGTGGCCTGATTGGGCTGTTGTTGCTGGCAGTGGTTGCTGGGAACATAGTAGCCTTCCTCCCCAGAGGAACTGGCATTATGAGGGCGACCATTCCAGTTGGCATTGGCACCGACATACCTCAGGCCTGGAGAGATCCTGCCGCTACTTCCACCTCTTTGCATGCCTACAATCCCTCCTCCTCCCCCATCGCGAATTTGAAGGTCTAGGCTGGGCATAGAACCATGGCTAACCTCCTGAGGTGCAGGAACACCCCCCAGAACAATTCCAGGTCCATGGTCAAAATCAGAGTGGAAGACACTCCCATGGGAAGAGAACTTCTTCAGGCTGTGTTTGTTTCCCGTGCTGACTCTGCTTTCCAGGTGCTGTTGCTGGAGCTGGGGTTGGGCTCGGTGGTATTCCATTGGAGAACTAGGATAGGTCCCCAGCTTGTTGAGAGGTAAGGGCCCCCCAATCCCTCCAGAGTACTCAAGGCTTGATGAAGAGCTGTGAAGACTGTCATTGTCACTACCTGGACCAGATAGCATGGATGACGAATAACCATTAGGGTTGAATCTGTTCTGGAAGGATGCAGCTCTTGTCACTGATGTACCATTGTTGTTGACAGCTGGTTTGTTCATGGTGCCACGGTTGAAAGACAGGCTGCTAACGACAGCACGGGTCTTGAGCACCGGGCTGGGATTGGAACTCAAACTGATGCGGGAGTTGTATGCTGAGGAACTGTTATTGTTGTTGAAAGGTACTGAAGGGGACTGGCCACCTCCTCCTCGTCCATCAATGGCTTTGTTGTGGTTGAGTATGAGGTGGGAGGCGGATGGAGAGATGGGGGGTGACACAGGGGAGGCAGAGGAGAAGGATGGGATGTCACTCTCATCTTCAATGTCAAAGGATCTCTTCAGTGCTGCAGATAGGGAAGGAGAACACAAGAGCCATTAATGCAATTTCCATCATAACCAAATGGATGGATGGAAGTATGGTGGTCTAGTGTAACAACAACTATTTTGTCCGTGTGGTGACTAAGTGTCTGTGCTTTGGCAAATGTACATAAGGGGTTGCTTCGTCAGACTGATAGACAAACTTAAGTGGGACTCTTGTAAGTCACCTGAGGGGTCTGATTATGGAAGAGGACAATAACACTAATTTATGTCAACTCTGACATACGGCCTATGACTTCATGTCTTACTTCAGAATGCAGGTCGGACACTAGACGTCGGTTAGTGTCGATTTTGGCAGATTTGAAAGTACTTTATGAATGGAGGAATTCCGACTACTGAGGGAAAATTTGCTGAAGGGTGATCACCTAGTGATCGAAAGGTTGTCAGTTCGATCCCATTCTTCCATGTTGAAGGTTGAAGGTCCCTGAGCAAGACCCTAACCCCAAATTGCTCCTGACAAGCAAGGGTGTCTTGCATGGTTACCTTGACTGTCAGTGTGTGAATGTGTGTATGAATGGTTTCAGTGCTTTGAGTGGTCTCCAGACTGGAATAGCGTGAAAGAAATGTAGTCCGTTTACCATTTACATACTGTGTGTTGGCAAACAAATAGAAATGATCAGAAAGCAGGCCACCAGACTGCCAGAACAGTACAGGTTTCAAACATGGAGGGTGCCTTACTGACAAGGAGGGATCCACACATTTTAGACTTCAAATTCAGTATACAAAACAATGCCGACAAATCCAAACAATAAATAACTCATTTCAACTTCCCAGACTTCTAGAAATGGCTTTGGCTTTGTATCTTTAGCACCAACAGGATGTAACCCTTGTCATAGATGCCAGTGTTTGCTCGGTGCCCTTTATAGCCACAAAATAATCATACGATTGTTTGCACAAACTGAAAAAGTAGGTACTCTAAGCTAATATTTGTGTGTGTTATTGAGTATAAACGTGAATGTGTCCACCCACAAGATCATATTAAATTTCTTCCGCTTTCTCTCTTTCCAGGTCTTGAATGATCCGGCCACTTGTTATCTATGAGAACAGCGTCCCTCCTTTGTCAACACACACACACACAGACACACACAATTCCTTTCTGCTGCAAACACAAAGGGTAGATTGAGGTCGGAGCTGGAGTTAGAACGTCCACTGGGGTTTTGTGTTACCAAACAGACCACTGCAACATGAGTCACCATGGGAAGGTGGGGGTGGTGCATATAATTATAATGCCAAAGTTGAGATGCAAAGTCATTCGCATGGTGCGAAATGTGCACCTACGTCAACGGTTTCACCGTTAGCCTACCGGCTTTTGCACGCTCACACCTGACAAATTGATGTCTGCTGTTTCTGGATTTCTTTGATTTCAAGCACTTTATGCAGCAATTAATTAATTATCAAGTCTGTTTACACAACCATGTTTGGGAGCAAAATAGACTACGATTCAGCATTTCAAACTGACCGTCCCGATTATTGTACAATCGCTTTATAAACCTCAACAGAATGTCCTGAATCAATGCAGATTTTCTCCACGTGACATTTTTTTGTCTTAATAGAGCTACATTTCAAGATCAAATAAACATTTAGCATGATCCTTGCATTGCCTCAGACCCCAGCAATGTTGGATTACGAACGTCTCATTAACTTGGTCCAGCTACAACCAAAGAAACTATGATTATAACAATGAAATGTAAGGAAGTGATGTGCGGAGAGTCTTGAATGGTAGGCCTGACTTGTCTTGCCATTTTCTAGAAACAAATGTATAAAACTGTGATTGTGGCTGTATTTCGAGACATCAATCCTACCAAAAGTGCATGAGGGTGATGATGTAATAAGCTGCTGGTGACCAAATTGCCGCTAAATAACCGCTAAGATTCTTAAAAGTATTTATGAATAAATCATGACAGTACACTGCACATGCGAAAGCCATTTTTCTTCAAGAACCTAAGATTTTCTCGATCCACTCAAGCATTCATGTTTAGCTAAAAATATGTCCCCAAAGCCCACATCTTGAGCTTCACAAGATACCAAAAACCCTCCTTTAAATGGATTCTTCTTAAAAAAAACAAGGGAAAAATTAAGAGGAACGGCACATCAAACACCGGTTGAAATGTAAAACTGTGTGTTTGTGTGTGTGTATGCTCAGAGAGCATCAATACAGCTCATCTTACAGTGATACCTTGTAATTATAGTGCCTTCATGTCAGTACGACCCAAACACAGCCTCTATGTGCAACATGACCACACCAATGACCTCTCAGTGAGACATACACGCACACACACTTCACTAGGTGTTCAAGTTTTAAGAGCAGTGGTGTTTGGGCTGCTTCAGAAGTGACTTTGGTTGGTGGAAAGTAAACTAAACCTAATAAGGAAAAGCAGAAAAGACACTAAAATATGGAATCCAAAGACAATGTTACAAAGCAGCTGTCACTGCTTGGTTTCCAAGACGATACTTCACTTCTAACGTTAAGATCGTTAGTAAACATTTCTGTGATTTTTCTGATTTCCCATTGTGTTGGAGCTGCGTAATAAAATTTCTCTAAAGCACTAATGTCCATAAATTTCTGTTATTTACCTATAGGAACGTTCATCAGTGAGTTATGGAGGTTTTAAAAGGCTTTTTTTGTGATAAGACTTAATTCAACCACAACAACTGTTACCTACGGTGAAGAAAATGCAAACTTTTTACAGCCACCTTTCTGATTGCAGACAGGGAGCGGGGTGGAGTGTCACTTTAATACCATCTCACTTCATTCAGCTGCGTTCAGGCCGATGGCTTGTGGCCTTGGTAGGCTCCGGGCAGGCTGGGGAGGGGTGTGTGTGTGTGTGTGTGTTTGTCGGAATGGGTGGGGTATTGTGAGCTATGCTGGGACTACAAGTGTTAACCTGCCCTCCATCGAGCAGATAAGAAGCGCTGGTATCAGGTAATTGCTGGCACCCTGTCAAACACGGGAAATAATTATGGTGGCAGTGGAAGGCCCCGACTCCACTCTGTTTTAACAGCGCGTGTGTGTGCACGTGTGTGTGTGTGTGTGTGTGTGTGTGTGTGTGTGTGTGTTGACGATTGGCTCCACTACCGCTACCATTCTCAGGAGTTGTGTAGACCCTAATCCTATCCTCTTACACAATGACTCTCCAATCTGATAAAAAGACACTCACACACACACACACACACTCACACACACCCACCCAAGCACAAGAGCTGCCGTATGTCTGACTCCATTTACGTTTACATGCATGATAAAACTACTGTTATACTCCAATTATGGCAGTAAATACTTGTTCTACTGCCATGTAAACACCATAATTATGCTGAAATGAGCATGTTTAAGGTGTAAGATCACTCAGAGCATCAGGCCGATCATGTGACATTACAGCGCAGTGTGAGGGATTGTGTGTTTGCTGTGCTGCAGAGTGAAACATTGTAATTTTGAAGAGCTATTGCTATGGAAGAGCTTATGTGAAATTAATTTTTTTAAACACGAAGAATATAATTTATAGATTTCGAATCGTTAAGTGTGCATCTTTAAATTGCTTATTTTTTTAAAGAGCAAAAAATGTAAAATCAGAATGTATAATTAATGTCTGTAAGCCTAAAATGACATTACATTAATTTATAAAGGACCAATTTGTGTTTATTTTTACTGCTATAAATCTCCATATCATCAACATTTGTAACAATAATAATATAGATTTAAGCCAAATATTACTTATTATGTTACACCCTTTCTGGGATTAAAAGTATATAATAACAACATAGACAAATAAATCTTAGTAATCACTCTTCTCATATTTTATAATGTTATGTGTTATAGTATATGATTATAATTTCTGTGTTACGGATTTGGAATTGTGCGTTTCCTGTCCGTGACAGACTGCATGGTGCTGCATGTGAGCGGCCACCATGCTTCGACGCCTTATTCCTCTGGAGCACATCAACAGTGTAAAGTGAAGAGCTGCAGTTGTTGCAGATTTGGCAACACGCCAGAACTCCAGAGGACTGAAAACACAGAACAACTGGCCTCCAGTTCTGCTGGTCAGGATCACATTCCCTGTGTGTGTGTGTGAGTGTGTACATGTGAAGGGGAATGGGATGTCCTTATGAAAACCAAATGTTACAGCATTACGAAATGAGAAAATCCCCTGCAGCAAAGACATTTCAGCCAACATCTTTCGTCTTGATGTATTCCAAACTAAATGTGGAAGTATAATGCACCACTTCCTGTGTTCCCGAGGATGTTTCCCAGTGAAAAGAGAGCTGGCGTAAACGCTGTACGCGGTATAAATAAGAGGTAATCCACTATGAACTGCCACGCGTGACAAAATAAAACGTGTCATTTATCATTCAAGAGGTCTTTCACCTAAAAATATGAATAAACAAGTTGATGTGGTCTTTGGCGGTTAGCCATTGGTATAAGCACGGTGGAACAGTGGTTAGCACTGTTGCCTGTGTTTGAATCCAGCGGCAGCCCAGGTTCTTTCTGTGTGGAGTTTGCATGCCCCCCCACCTTCTGCTCCATCAAAACATGAATTACGTTAAAGCTCCAGCCCTCCACTAAGGTAACAGAACGTAAAGCTGGGCTCTCATTCATAATCGCTGCTTACATTGAAAACAGGACTTGAAAGTTACACACACCATTTCCCACGCAAACGGCTGGATTTATAAAAACACACTTACTGCACGTGTACCTGTACGTAAAGTGAGCCATACTTTCTATTGCAGAGATTAGAGCATAAATCAAAGATCAAGTCCTTACTGGCATTTTCATAACAAAATCTCCTTCAGTTCATATTTCATTAAGAACGATTTTTGCGGAATATACAATGTATTTTATATAAAAAGCTACAGCACAAATTCCTATCATTATCATATTAAACATTATAATACATTACAAAAGAAAAGAAACGACAACATGGAGAGCTGCTCTCCGGGTCTCTATATGTTTACACATAAATCTCATTATAAAATGTAAAGCTGCACTCAACACTTCAGAGTTTTTTCATCAAATAACTTGATGGCGTTAACGTTGAGTTATGCCAACATCATCCGAACGGAATCTGAGATATTTCCGTACATCAGAAAACTGTTTTGTTTATATTTTATGGTGATGAGTCTTCTTCGCCTGAATCGCTTCTTACTTCCACCTTTCTCATTTTCCTGCAGCTTCCACACACAGGCCACACCGTCACACCAAGGAAATCTAACTGCGTGTAAAATCAGCATCAGGATATGGATTATTATTATGGAAAATTACATAACTCTGCCCTCACCCTGTCTGTTATTTTCCAACATTAGAACACGTCGTCCTTTATTATCCATTACATATAAACCACCAAAAAATGTATCTGCATGGTAAGAGAGGATGGACAGACAGGCAGAGGTCAGAATTCCCCCCAAAATAACTAAAGCCACCGTGTGAGGACTGAGGAGGTCTGAGGCAGCGAGGCAGGATCAATTGGAAACCAGTACACACTGGGAATCCCAGTCAGGCCTGTGGACACGGGGGAGAGGCTGAGTCTGGGCATGTCCAGCTCCATCCTCCTGCCTCTCCTCACATTCCATATATGCACAGCACTCTGACAGATGAGAGCGCATGTGCTCATATACCCCCCGATCACACACCACACACACACAGAGAACCTGAAATTCTTTCAAACCAACAACTACAGCATGTAAACAATTGCAGCTAGACAACCTTAAAAACACACTGCTTCTCTGTCACCCCCCCTCACACACACACACACACATTAAAACAACTTCCACTTACTAAAAGCACATCTGGAAGACACATTCCAAGCAGCCTTTAGCAATGTTGTAACGCTGAAAATAACACAGTGCCTATGGACTCATAAACACACACACGTGCACACAGACACACACACACGTTTCTGTCTTTCAGGTGTCCAGCTACTATTTGCATCATAAGCACCTGTTGCCTGGAAAAAGACAAAAATCTGACGTCTGTTTCAGAGACAGTGTCAGCGTTTCACACCGGAGGATGCTGTGGAAATGTTTTCACTCTGTGTTTGCAGAGAAGCCAGATTCAACGTGTCAATATGGGCAAAAATGAATATATGGTCGTCTACGCTGCTTATATCCCTTAATAAATAAATTTACAGTTGCATAATCCAGGTCCGCTACTCACAGTCCACATACTTTGCTTTGTGCTGATTTGAATTGCGTTCATTTGTGCGCCTTTTTTGTGTGTCGATTTTTTTAAATAATTGAACTTTTAAAGTAAACGCAAAGGTCCCGAATCGCAGCTTAGCATGACATCGATCGACTGATTGAGCAGGATTATCTGGTAGAAAGCTGCACCTAAAACAAGTGCCTGGAAATATTTGAAACCATTAATATCTAACTGTTTCATGAACTCATCTTCCTTTGAGACGATGAGATGGAGATGTTTTTCGATAAGGCTCTGCATACCTCCCTCGCAGTAATGGTTTTGTCTGCCGTCTCTCATTGGTTCATCGGGAAGGTTCCCTAGTGTTTTAAGAGCCTGACAGCTCCTGACATGTCTGAACACCGGGCAGGCTGAAATGTCTGCCAAATTCTGATCCATTATGGAAGAATGGCTTGGCAGTCAGCCATTCTGAGTGTGTGCATATGTGTGTGTGCGCGTGTGTGTGTTTGTTTATGATCACAGGCTCAGCACACTTTCCGAGTGGGATTGAGGATCATTAAGTGGAAACACTTGTTAGAAAGGTCAGGGCAAAGTGTGTGTATGTGTGTGTGTCTGTATCACCACCTCCAATTTGTCATAAATCTATTTGCATGATATTTTTGCCAAACGCAGGCGACAGCTGCTGTTGAAGTGAACCTTCACACTCTTGCTGCAGGTCCTGGTTGGTCGTGCTTGGCTGCGTTAATGCAGGCTGGAATGCCAGAGAGGGACCAGCATTTTGTTTTTGATAGAGCACCACTTGTCATGAGCAAAGACAATGAGCTCTATGTATGTGTGTGTGGGTGTGTGTGTAGTCACTGGGTCAGTAAGTCATGGGACCCTCTCTGATCTTGGTAAGGTTCGCGCCCTGCTACAATCCTGTACCAGGATGTGACAGGGCTGGGCGGGGACACTCATAGACTCCTGACCCCCCTCTAATCTCCAATGTCACCCAAAGGCCCCAATGGTCTTCTGTCTCTGAGTACCAGAGCATTCAGACCTTCAGTTGGGGGGGTCTCCTATCCTGCCTCAAGGCTGCAGAAAGCTCCATCCGATCCAACCCATCTGACAACATCTGACTCATATTCACTAAACTGAGAAACGTCACACACATTTGCTGCAATTCTTCACTTTTGCTGTGTATTTACTAACTTTGATGATATTAATGAGCTGAATGATGAATGCTGGTGCTACACCGCGCTGAGGGCAATTTGAATGAAGTGCTGCTAATAAGATTCAGCTGCTGAGTGCGGACTCAACACATGTGAGAGAGACCACAGAGTGCAAAAGACAGCTGCCAGCTTTATTGAGGAAATGAGTTAAACATGATGATGATCCACGCCGAAAAACAAAAGCACACGATATCCTGCAATTGTAACAGATAAATCTGGAATATTTGAGGTCATTGTGACAGCATTTAAACTGTGACAAGATCACCACTGACTGGATACTTGATAGATTTATGATCAGTTGCTTCCACATCGTGCAGGATAACCAACTATGATCTGAGCAAAATATCTAATAAATAATACTGGAATTGACATCATGTGACAAATGCATCAAATTTTGGAAAATCAGCCACGCCTACATTTGATGGCCATTCTGTAAACAATAAGTTCTAGCTACATTACAGAGCTAAGCTAAGCTACTCTGAATACGCAATGCTAAGCTAATGAAAAAAAACATATTTGCTGCTAAATGATGTATTGTTTGCCATTTAGTTAAGTTTCATGACCTATTAGCTAATGCTTGCTTTATTTACAAACACTACATATTACACAGCATACACTAGGTATATGAAAAATTGCACTATCGTGAAACGGCAGAAACGTTAAAAAAGATCCCACGAAGAAACAAGGAAACAATGCCATAATCGAAAAAAAAAACATTGCTGCTGTGAGGCATAAAAGTATAACAATAAACAAGACTTCTGCACGGTTACTGGCAGGATCGAAGTGGTATAATCTGTTTTAGCTAACGGATGGACGCTTAACAGAGGCTAACTTGACTAAATAGCTGTCCGTTTCTCTGTACACCCTGTCTATACTTTTTTGTCACGTATTCATTCCATAATTATCAAAATTAACGACCGTAACTGACCTGTTGTTCTGCAGTGTGTGTGTGCGTGCGCTAAATTAACAATTTCCTTCAGCCTCCATTGTAACAGCTAGCATGCGACGACGAAATGGACTATGCAACGTGGATGCTAACGTACTGAGACCTTTATTGTTTCGAACCTATAACAGTGTTAGCGGACAGGCTAACACTGTCGACAAACTCATTAACATGTCAAAATGACAAGATCAGGTGGACAATTTGACCTTTGCACTGTCTTGTGGCAGTGTTTTAAGGTGACAAACACGTGTGCGCTAAAGCAGCAGCGAGGGCGGTCCGGAGCTGAAGGCTACACTAATTTGTTCTGAGGCACAGATCAACACCTGTCTAAACAGAGGAATGTGGAAAGAGTGAGAATGAGAGAAGAGAGGGGGCAGCTTTTGTTGTATTACCCCTGCAGGATCCCAGGACATGATGGATCACCTGGAAAAAAAAAGTCTGCGCCTTTCCGCAATTTTCTCTTGCTCTCGGACGCTTAATGTTGAAATTCATGGACTCTAGAAGTTTGATTTGTTTCTTGATTCTCCACCTTTCTCTCCATCTTTGCCTGATTTAGCTCAATTTTCTGCTTCAAGGCTCGCAAACATTAACGTGATCCTGTATCTGGGCAAAAACAGAAAACGCCCCAATACAAATCTTGTGATCAGCTATTCTGAAAAGCGAAGCTCGGACACATTATCAGGGGAGATGGCGGCAGCTTCAAGTGGTGCTGGGTGACTGGGAAATTGGATCATTTTTGGCAATATTTGGTGATCACTTACCAGTAGTCCCATAGTCAATGGATCAATGGAGACACAGGGAACACATGGAGAAGCTACTCTGCAGTAAGGCCCGATCGTAAAATCGTTTCACCGATTTTATCTGCCGATATTGGCCTATCAAAGAAATATCGTTATGTGCTGATATTACAACTTGGACTTGGATACTTTGACTAGAGATATGTATTATATGTATTAATAGTGATATACAGTACTGTGCAAAAGTCTTCGTCCACCATTAGATTTGTTGTTTTATCAATGCCATCTATCTCTTTATTATAATACAACCAGAAAATACAGGAAATGTGTCTGCAGCGTTAAAAATCAGAAAAGAACAGCTTCTACATGCTAAAGGGTCAAAGATTTAGTGTGACTTAAATGGAATGGAACCCTAATTAATGTTATTGATAACACCTGTATCTGTCCTACTTTCATCACTATTTCCTGTCAGAGTGAGTGCCGGGAAAAAGAACAACAAACACCTGGTTTGATAGGGGGACCAAGACTTTTACACAGTACTGTATATATACTGTACATACAGTATTATGTGTGCATATAAACATAATGTCAGCCTATATATCGATATCGGAATTTTTTCACTCTGTAATAAGCGGCCTCAATATTCTAATACCGATCGAGCCCTACTCTGCATTAAGTTATATATTTATTTAGATAAAAAGTTGTTGTCTCAGAAAGTGTTTTCCTGTGATGTTTGACCCCAACATGTCTGTATTGTCCCTGACGCCTTGTTAATAAAACAGTTTTGCTGCTACAGTCAATTGAAAATCCTGTGCATCTCTACACAGATGCCAGGTTTACCATCAACAGAACTTGACATTACTGTCCAGGCTCCACTGCTCACTGTGGCCTGGGACAGAGTTGGACATCATTCTCAAGGCGTGTATGGAGCTTGGGCCACAGGCTCCGAATTTCAATGTCAATATCAATTTCAAGTCAATGTCAATTCTGTAGTTTGGACATCAGAGGATTGTGAAGGTATTTGGTGTTCACTTGGGAAATAAACCCTCGTAAATTGGTCAAAAGTATATTTGACTGCCATAGAAAAGTTATTGAATTAAAAAAAAGTATTTTGCCTTTAAAATGTTTAAATTTGTGAAATGCCCCAAATGTTCATAAAAAAGTAATCAATCATAATCATTGTTATCAAAAAGATAGCTGGCAGTCGAGTTGTTGTTACACTCCGAGACAAATGCAAATTTTATAAAAGTTGTTATCTGCTAAAAATGTAAATTATATTCTAAAAAAGATGACGACACAGGACATGTTGGGTGTGTGTTGTTTGTGACTGTTATATAAACTATACTTTTTAGTGGTACACTTAAAAAGTAGCTAGCTTTAGTTTACAAATCATAATAAATAGATGCGGGATGCAACTAATAACCAATCAATCTAAATCATGAAACGGTGTATCTATTTTTCAAGTAACCGACTAACCAGTTCGCATGAAAGTAATGACAAATATCTGCCACAAGTGTCCTTTTCTCAGTCTTCCTAATTCTTCCAAGCTGCTTATTCAAGTTACCATCGCATGAAAAGCTGTAAATACGCACATCGGCTAAAAACCCAACATAGCCAATTATCAGAGTAATTATGGGTAAACAAATTGTTTTAGTTCTACTTTTTAAACGAACCCATCTCACTGTGCACAAGATGGCCTTAATTATAGCTCGTTTTAAAGTGAACACAGACAGATCATTCCCAAAGCTGAATTTACTGCCTCCAAGGGATTCTATTGTTTACTGATAGAATTAAGTTATTCTCTCTCTCTCTCTCACACACACACACATACACACAGAGAGCTTTTTGTGTAAGTCTTCGCTTACACTCTGTACTTAGTGCACCTCTTTTATCTACAAAAACACACAGGCCAGAAATACTTAAAACCTTTTCAAACCAAGTGCCACCTCCGAGCAAACCAAAACATCTAAGTAGCACCTCACCAAGAGGCCTCCAGCTCTGGGATAAAAAAAAAGACAAAAAAAAAAGGCCTCATGGGGCCACATTTTCTGCACTGACGCAGTCATGATGTAAACATTCCCGTTACGGACCTAAACAATGCAATTGTGTATTAATTTATTCCAAACATATCCACGCTAATTTGATTTCATCCCTTCTATCTTGTATTACGCACAAAAAACATTTTGCCACAATAACAGAGCACCTCAGGTACCACTGGGGTGCTCACAGTTTGAGAACCTAAAACTTTCTTCAGCTCCATTTACACCCCTCCCCTGAAACACACTGCTCTGATTGTTTGGTAGGATACAGATGGCGCACACTGTGATATATTTCCCACCCAGTCCAGTCTATGTAACTCTGCCACATGAGTGCTTTGAGCAGCTGCCAGAAAATGTCTTTAAAGGGTAAAAAAAAAAAGAAAAAAAGTAAAGTGAATGAAGTAGCAAGTTGCAGCTGCAGGCATGGCTGCAGACATGAAAGTCAAAGAAAAGACCCTGCAGCTGCAGCCTCACATTTAGTTTTATTACATGCCAACAAAAGTGTTAGCCAACAGTAAAGTCATTCAATGTGACAGCCCGCATACCTTCAAAATCTGATAATATGCCTTCGAGGTGGTCATTCACGGACAGCTCCGACATCCTGTCTCAGCACAGAGGCTCCGTGGGGCCGCTTCAGGTCAGATAAGAAATCAATGAAGTGTCCCGGACAAGACGGACAGACGGACAGAGAGGAGCCGCTGCTGCTCGTTCCGGTCTCGGTGGTGTTCTCGCTGCTGTGAGCTCGCCTGACTGAGCGGCTCCGGACCAGCGGTGAGTCGGCGCGGCTGTGACCCCGCCCACAGCCCCCCCTGGGCCCGCCCTGCAGAAGCCATGCAGGACCCGCGGGGACAGGAGGCAGGGCGACAGATGACTGGTGGGCGGAGCCGCAGGAAACACCTGGAACGGACTCGCTCAAATTGCTTTTTTCTTCGCTTTTTTTTTTCTTTTTCGTTTTTTGTTCGTCCTCCTCTGTCTTCCCTCTGGCCCCAGGCGTCTGATGGACCAGAAGTTTTTGGGTATCAGGCTCTGATCTGACTCACAAAGTACCTCAACTCTTCAGAAGATTTTTTAGAAGAACAGAAAATGACCTGGTTCTCAAACTGTGGTGCGGGTACCACTTGTTCCCTCTATTATGTCATTCAAATTAAACACATCCATAAAGTTTGTTTCAGTTAAATACTAATTAATACTACTACTAATCTACTACTACTATTTTTTTTAAATATGTCAATAAAGAATTAAATTTTTTGTATGAATTTCCACTGTCTGTTCACATCAATGGATTTTTCTCACTCAAACAGTTTTTTGTTTTGCAGCTGTTATCAAATCTCTATTAAAATAATAATAATGTCCTAAACAATTATGGATCAATCGCTCATCTGCCTGTCCTCTAAAATTCTTGAATGGTTAATATCTGATCAGCTTATTGATAACTTGACCTATTTGAGCCAGGTCAGTCCAGTTTTAGAGCCGTCCACAGAACTGAAACACCACTGACCAAAGTACCAAACGATCTGCTTCTTACAGTTGACTCGGTCGATGTGTCAGTTCTAATACTTCCTGACTAATTCCTCATTTGACACTGTTAGTCACATTATATTTCATCGCCTTGAACATGGTCTAGGGATCAATAACCTGGCTCTCTCCTGGTTTAGATCTTACCTGACAAATAGACCCCATTTTTTTCAAGCTCAATGACACCATTTCATTGTTCTGTAAGGATTGGTGTTCCACAGGGTTCTGTACTTGGCCCTATACTTTTTTCAATTTACATGTTCCGCTTGGTGACATATCTTTGCAATTTTGTCATAGATTTACATTCATATTCAGATGATACTCAGTACAACATCTCCATAAACCTTAAAGTAAATCAAAGTTATATTAAATGTGTTCATTGAAAGTTTTACCATCATCACACTTTCAATTAAAGTAAAAATAAAAAAGATCAGTCTTACGGCTTTCTCCCAGTCTGTAAATTGAAAATATCAGCCATTTTAAAACATTTTGTTATATTATACATTGTGATTTGTCATTAAGGTAGTAAAGTAAAATTATAGATTTGTTGTTGTTTTTGTCGTCGTTGCTCAACCAGCGACAGATACATGCTGTATAAGATGCTAACGTGCCTCGTTGTTTGTGTTTTTTGTGTATTTTTTTATGTTCAATTAAAATGATAGGAAAAAATATAGATTTTCCTTCAGCTATGTAGTTAAGTAAAAGTAATAATTAGCAAAAATATTTTCTTATTTACTAAAGTACAAAGTATCTATGGTGGTTGGTGTTTTGTGAGGTTTCGTTCATCATTTGCTCATCTTCAGCGTGTGGGTAGTCAGGATAAATAAAAAAAATAAATAAAAAAATAAATGTTTGAGCTGTTTGTTGACATAAGATCAGTCAGTATGACATCAGTTAGCTGAATGTTTGTCTCTTTTGTAGATCTATTTTATAATTTAGGATAATTGGACAGCTGGATATTTTCTTAAAATTCGTACCTGTGCAGCTTTACAGTACATAAACAGCTGCTCTGGTTCCTTGTAAAAAATGATCATAAATTCCTAACCTTTCTCTCTCTCTCTCTCTCACGCACACACACACACACACACACTGGACACATGCTGAATGTATTTTATTTGAATCGCTTCCCACCCTGTGCGACTGAAGTTTGCTTGTGGATGAATTTTCATGTTTTTCAAGGTGATGATAATTTGATTAAAGACAAGACTCAAGTAAAACCGAGTACATAAGTATGTTTTCATTTTGTGTTGACCAGAACTGTGCAATAATGGCTGTGGCTTGTAATGAAGGATTTATATTGAAATTGCAGACAAAAGGAAGTTTGTTTTTCCCCCTCTGGACGGTTCAGGATCTAAAGGAGTCTACGAAGGGTCACAGGGTACTGCCACCCACTGAAAAAGCTCACTTCTTCTCATCTCACCCCCAAATTTGAGAGTAGTTTATGAGATATCTTGATAAATACCGACAAAACTAACAGGAAATCAGTCTGAGCTTTCAATTATGAACCCTGTGGTGCTTTGTGGCTCCCCTTAATTATGAACCCATGTTGACCCCTGTGTTTTTCAGTGTGCTCTTAAGTCACGCGCGGTTCTCAAAGTTTCACCGGGGCCACCCAAGGAGATTTGGCTGCCTCTCTGTTGTGTGGCAGTGAGAGACTATGATTAAAATGTTTTATCTAAAGATCAAACTCAAACAGACCCTCGGTTTGCATCGGCACTAATAGCCCATTTAAAGATTACTGCAAACTGTAGCTGTCGTGAACAGAAGAACAAATTAACTCTTCATGATTGATTTCATTTCCCACGCTGCAAATCCACCAGGAAGTGTGCATATTTAGGCCTTGCTCTGTGTGCCTGGGGTCTACAAAGTACGGTGGCCTAGAAGGGCCAAACACAACAATATTAAGAACACAGACTAACATTAAGAAAGCACAAAATCGTTAAGAATGCACAAAATCATTAGGAAAACATGACACATTAAGAGAACATTAAAATATTAAGCAAATGCAAAAATATTAACAAAACGCAAAAACATTAGGTCAACACAAAAACATTTGGAAAACACAAAAACATTTGGAAAACACAGAAACATTAGGACAACACAAAAACATTTGGAAAACACAGAAACATTAGGACAACACAAAAACGTGAAGAAAACATAAAAAGATTAAGAAAACACAAAAACATGAAGAAAACACCTAAACATAAAGAAACACAAAAACATGAGGAAAACACAAAAGCATCTGGAAAATGCAAAAACATGAAGAAAACACAAAAACATAAAAAAAACACAAAAACATGAACAAACACAAAAACATCAGGAAAATGCAAAAACATGAAGAAAACACAAAAACATAAAGAAATCAGCAAAACATGAAGAAAACTCAAAAACATCAGGAAAATGCAAAAATATTAATAAAACGCAAAAACATAGAAATCACAAAAGCATTAATAAAATGCTGTGTGATCTGATCTATAAAGACAACTGAAAGGCAGCGAGTGAAATATTTTTCTGCAGCGAATAAATCGCAGGAATATTTTGAAAATGAACCTGGAATTCCCAAATATTAACAGTGATTGATTAATCTGATAATGTTTTATGCAACAACTGGAGCCAGTTAAAACAATAAAGACATTTTTACAGCAGAGGGCCACACATGTATTTTTTTACTTTAGGAACTGTTGTGTTTTTGCACTACGTGAGAGGAGAGTTAGTGTGGTTTCTTCTTGATATGCTCTGATACATTTTATCTTCATGCACATTTCATTATATTTTATGTATTATACTTGACAAGTTTTACACACTGCTTGCTTTTATGGAGGAAATGTTTAATTTAAAAAATGATCATAAAAGTGCAGATTGTTGAAAATGAGGTATATTTTACAACTCCTTGGTACATATCATAATAAAAAGAAACTGAGGCCGATTCATCAAAGATATTCCTGGATTGTGATTTTTGCTCAGTGGATTTTTAAGTGAGCTATTTTTTGCTTTGCAAAATAAACCTAAATCTGCTCATTTCCTTCAAAAACCTCTAATCTTACGCTCAAATCAAACAGGAAGTGGCCTCCACTTCTGCATCTGAATCAGACGTGGTGGCTGATGGGAAACAGAGAATCCATTCTGTGTGCAGCATCAGCCCTCATCCTCCTGTCAGCTCCAATTCAAGTGTTGATCAGATGAGTCTGGGATGTTCATGAACACAAGCATCGTGTACGATACACACATCTGCATGCACATACCAACACACACACACACACACACACACTCACCTCAGGCACACTGAAGCGCCATAGCATTGTATCAGGCAGAGGGGAGGTGAGGGGGGAGATGTTCAGTATGGGAGGTTCCTATTTTTACTGGCCCTTCAGGCCATAATGGTTCTGCTCTCTTTTATAGTCTTATAAAATTAATTTTACAGTGTGACAAATCAATAATGCAGTCTGTAAAATGTAAATAAATGTCCACTGTAAAAAGTCCACTGCTGTTTGTGCCTGCTTTCCTCTGGTAAACTGCACTTTACTGGATTTGCTGTCAGAAAGTTACGATGAACACACACACACACACACAGACACGCACACACACTCCCATATGTACATAAACACTCACCATTTAATCCCACATATCATTAAATGTTGGATTACATCTAATTATATATATTAAATCCGGTGGATTTATCTTCAGCAGCACTATTCATGAAATATGAATAGTGTATGAAGGCTTTTGTGACTGTAGGGTGCTAATTTGGGCAAAGTCTATCCATCTACATTACTCCTAAACCTGTTTCATCTTTAAAAAAAACACACAACTATCGCTCTGGTCACAACTCTATCTATCTATCTATCTATCTATCTATCTATCTATCTATCTATCTATCTATCTATCTATCTATCTATCTATCTATCTATCCATCCGTCCGTCCGTCCGTCCGTCCGTCCGTCCGTCCATCCATCCATCCATCCATCCATCCATCCATCCATCCATCCAGTACCCAGAACTGAAATCTTTGGCCATCAGCCGATTGTGGAGTCCATTATGTGAACACGCTGTTGTCCCGTCATTCAGCTTTTCTTCTGTCAAAGTGTTTCAAACTCTCGTGTATCATTTAAATGTCCGTACTGCTTCCTGTCTCCGTCCTCTCCCTCATTAAATTGTTCTCATCTTTCCGCCCCGGGAGGAGACATTTAACCTCCCTTCTCCATCAGGTAAGGACCGTGTTATTTGGACAATGGGTGACCTTTGCCCCTTGCCCTCAGCTGACTGTGGGACCCGAAGCGCAGGCATGTACTGCATCCTGACCTTTGACCCCACGGGAGACAAACATCACCCACCTGAGAAGAGGATTCCCCCCGACGTGTGTGGATAACACATTCAGACTACGCTGATCGTGACACACACGCTGGCAGAGGTTCCTCGATTGTCTGATCTCCTTACAGCAGCATTATGGGATATCTGGAGACCTCTGGCATCATCAGATATCATCTTCATGACAGTAGAACAGTTGGACTAAATGTGAGTGGGACGCTTTGGAAACGCACGGCGGCTTAGCGGTTAGCTCAACGCTGTTGCCTCACAGTGAGGAGGTTGAAGGTTCGAGTCCCGAGGTGGAGTTTGCATGTTCTCCCCGTGTCTGCGTGGGTTTCTTCCAGGTGCTTCAGTTTCCCTCATCCACAAAAACATGTGTGTTACACTATTCGCTACTGCCATTGCCCTCGACCAAGGCACTACATGGTAGATCTGGAGTTGGTTGGTTAGGATGGGTTAAATACAGAGAGATCATTTCCCTATGAGGATCAGTAAAGTACTTTTCCTTCTTCTTCCTCTTTCCAGTGACTGTGGAATCAAAGCCACTGAGTTTAAAATCACTCACTCACTCACTCACTCACTCAACTCTTGTGCTGAATTTACCTGATCGTACTTTATATGAGAAATAAGTCCACTTACACAAAAATAAAATAAATTAACTTATAGGCAAGGGTGCTTCCTCCGTTCGATGGATTTGAGATACTGTATATAAAACAGCTACAAAAAACTATAAAAAGACCATGTTGCTCTTCCTTTATGCTGTACAGTGATACATTTTTTCCAACAATACAGACACAAACTGTTTACAAACTGCAACCCACCAAATTTGAAAGTAACATTGTGAGAAAACTTACTATAGTATATGTTAATATAAAGATAATAAGACAATAAGATGCTTTGACTCATCAGTCTTTAAACATTCTCTATGTTTAAAGATAAGGCCGTCCTCTGAGACATATCTTGAATTTTGCTTTCATAAATTGAGATAAACATGAGAAAATCAGACGATGAAGGATACAAACCAGAAGCAACGGACAGATTTCTAAATTGAAAAACACATTATTTCCTTTTTGCATACTTAAGAGTTAATGAGTGGTGCTGGAATTAAATGATCAATCATAACACTCAACACGCTGATGCTCTGCTCATCTTCAAAGAGCCCCGAGAGCGTCCGGGTGGAACTAACCCCAAGTGGAGCGACCAGCACGTGTGCAGCCAGAGGGCCTCAGAAGCTCCAATAATCGGCACAAAAATGTCGGGCGCACCAGAGGCTCAACAAATCCTGTTATCTTCCCGCCAGTCACTGCTGAATGCAGCTAAGCAGATTTGACAAATTGTAGCCTTCTTCAATCTCAAACACACACGGGACTCAAGTTAAAGTGCGTGGAGAGAAACTCCGCCCCTTAATGCCTGAAAAGAGCCGCTAAAGAGCGACTCTCAGGTTGTGTTTCTTACTAGCTGAAGGTTTTAATAAAGTAATCTATCCCATAATCCTGCAGTTTACATAACAGCTGATACGATAATTTCTTTATTCTTTTGTGATTACACATTTTTCTGAAGCTTAAGTAGAGCTACTTTATCATTAATATGCCAAATACAGTTTTAATGATGGTATTTGCTGAAGGCTATCAAATAAAAAAATGTCAATATGGATTTTACTTTCACCTAAAGATAAGGGATTAGTCAAGCTTTTTGGTTTGCAAAGATACAATGAGGTTGTGAAAGTCGCTTTACTTTACCGTGGTAGAAAAATTCTGGAAAAGTTTTGTAATTTTTGCCAGTGTCGGAAAGAGCAGTGGTAAAACAAAAATTGCAGTTATTTACCTGTTATTTACTTTTCATCGTTGTTCAGGTATAAGGCTTTGATGATCCCCTTCCATCTGTTTCTGTCTTTAGGGACATGTCGTGTTTGACCCATCTCATCGTCTTACTTTTAGTTTTAGGTTTTTTTTGAGTCTTGGTCCATTCTGAGTCCACGCCCAAGCATCCACGTTTGGTCTCTGACACATCATTGGTCTCCTTTTTGCATGTAAAATATTTCCAAACCTTGACAAAATGGCAAAAGTGATGTTTGTGAAATAAAGAGGACAATTTGACATAGAAGTCCTTTAAAGATTCTACCATTACAATATCAACATGTATCTGTATCTATACCTTCTCTTTTGGAAACAAGGATCTAGAAACCAAGATGGTGTGTTCAGTCGGTGAAAGATCTAACAAACACATAAAGTCATATTATCAATGGTGGGTGATAGAACACTGTAAAGTAAAACAAAAGCGAGTAGAATATGGTGCAAAGACAAATAGTCAAATAATCTTACAAACGTTCTAATCTGTGCTAAAAATACAGAAAATTAGCCGAGCAGCTTTTATTGCACTGAATGGACAGCCATGTTTGGATTCACTGTACATGTCATACCATTGGTTCCTTGATACAGCTGAGGATCTAGATGATTTTTTTTCTTTTAGTTTCAAAATTTCTTTTAGTATTTTACCAATTTTGACTAGAAAAGGCAGATTTTTTTTTAAAGATTCCATGAAAGATGATTTCCAATGTAGCACTGAGCCTGCACTGCCCTCAAGTGGACAAAAGAGTAGTGACAGCGTCAGAGATATTTTTTTTTGTAATTATATTTTTTATGGCCCCATCTCCTCTGACGGGTCTCTTAAAGTGGTTGATTTGTTCCATACCCCAAATAAACCCCATCCCAAAGGAGAAAAGATGTCTGATCCTGATTCAGACCACAGAGATCTTCTTTGGACTCTCAACCTACGACACAACAGAGTAAATTCCACCACTGGATGGCGCTACAACACTGAATAACAACAGACGTGCGTGTCCAAAGCCGTTTGAAAGATGCCTTCTCTCCTCCCCTCTTTTGGTACCTGCTGTGAGCTGGAGGATGGAGGAGGATGGGAGGAAAGAAGACACAGGAGGACACGAGTAATTAGACAGCAGTGTTTCCTCTCCATTCATCATATTTGAAGCTGATGAACGATGAAGTGATCCGATCAGAGTTTTTACAGTTTCAACAACACCCAGCGTATCTCCCACACATATGTATGATGTTAATTATTCACATTAACGTGATTATAATTATGTTTATGCGGCTGCTGTTTTGTTTATACTGCCGGTCGGTGCACTGCCTCCACACAATGGACCGGATTATGGATCAGGAGTCTTGTATATCGTTCAGATCTTCTCGTTGCGTCCCAATGTGGTCCCTAAACTCCCCATTATTTTAATCCTCTCCCTGCACCGCTCCTGTCACAGTTATAACATGTTCTCCGCACATCGACCATGTTGTTGTTTACCCCTGCAGACAGTCGTTACATAAGCAAACTTTTGACTCCGTCTGTGGAATACGAGGCCTTTCCTCATCCAGAAACACAAACTGTCAAGTTTCTCTCCATTTTCAGACACTCTGCTTTTGTGACGTCCACTCCTGCAGTATCTTCTTTTATCTTGTCCATTGATGTGGTTTTAGTAATAACTCCCCTCACAACAACTTCCCTGTATCCATCCACTTCCTGTTGCTGTCATTCATCTTCATCTGTCCTCTTCCTCCGCTTGTTTCTTCCGCGTGTACACCCTTGGTTCGCTCACTCTCCGTTTCATCCAAAGCAGTCGTGTTGCCTTGTCGAGTTTTCTTTTTGTTGAGTTTCCCCTTACGGCTCTCGTTTGTGTTCTCCTGCCACCTGAATGGTTTCCTCCAGACTCACTTCCTGAGTGATCGCTGTCCTCCTGAAGCACGTTGACCAGGTCCATTCTGGGATTTTCCAGTCAGTCGAATAGTTCTTACACACAATTATTTGACCAAAGTTACCAACGGTTAAGTTGATGATAAACAGTTTATGTATTAATGTTTTCAATCAACTGAAACTTGCCGATCGTTTGATGCTACTACATATTTGATTTCTGTTCTGTGTTTTCCTGGTCTATTTTTTTCCTGGTCAACTCAAAAGCACTTTGAGTTGCCATTGTGTATGAAATGTGCTATATAAATAAAACTGCCTTGCCTTGCCCTTGCCTATAGGGGTCCTGTAGAGCTGCACATGAAACCATTCCTTAGTGTGAACCACCTCTCAGTATGCTGTTCCACTAGTCTACTAAACAGACGAACGACCCTCCCTCTATGCACTGAATCCTTCAAATCCCACCGAATTTAGGCTTCTGACCAAACGGATATCGTCTGCAATCCATTTCTGGGACTTTATTAAATCGAGCTGAGTAGGTAAATACATTTTTTGAGAGATTTTCAGTGCATGAATAAATCCAACGAAAAACGCTGCCTCTGTTTTGGTCATTTGTTTTGATCAGTGCGTCCCTACATCCTCATGGCCTCATTAAGGGCGGAGACCAGCACTCTGCTCTGAAGCAGGCCCACAAACCTGGGGATCAGACTCGGATCAGCTGGGCACAGGTTGGCTTTAAGTGTAGGATCCACCTCACGCACCACCCACCCACTCAGATTTGGAGGTGCTGAGCCTCATCCCAGCTGCAAACTGATCCAGAATGCGTTGAAGGTTGTGTGTGGGAGGTCAAGGTTGGATCAGGCCAACGGAACGACATCGTCTGCATAACGCGGAGACACACAAACTCACACACATGCAGGGAACATGCATACAGACAAGTCATTAACTTTACGAGTTAGTTGGATGGGTGGGGCCGCTGTGCCTGTCACTCACCGATCCAAAGCATCTCACTGGCTAACGAGTGGAGGGTGAAACGTTCTGTTTCTGTTCTCTGTTTCCCTGATTGCTGCAGTGTGGATACGGAGGAAGAGTGGTGGTGGTGGTGCAGCCAGTAGCCACTCCACACAAACACACACACACACGCACACACACATGCACAAACGCAGTCATCCACAACAGCTGTACGGCCTCTCACTTTTACCAGCTCAGCTCCAATTAATAACAATATGTATTCTATCTCCATGACATGTGAGCTGCTATGCATTCATTATTGATCACCTGTTTCTGTGCCAGTGAGACATAATTACCTTCTGTAATGTGAACCCTTCATCAAATTTAAACATTTATATTGCTTATCTTTCTGCCTAACCCCCTGGCAAAATTCTTATAATTACACTCATCAAATTGAGTTAGAGTAATTCTTTTTTTTCTCTCTTTTTTTTTTTTTTTTTTTAAGCTGTAATTAGAAAGTAGCATATTTCATTGGATACCAGAGAACAGAGACTAATAGACATTTTCTCCCCTCATCTCATGCAGTGGTGCTCGGTGGGGAAGAATAAACAAAGGTGCAGCTTACTCAATAACTGTTAAAAAGCGGGAAAATACAAAAAAATAGAGATTTTCAAAATGCAGAAGATAGGTGAGGATCTTAAACTTTGTCCAAAATTTCACAAATAAGTGCCATCTGGGTGGGCAAATTCTATCTGTGATTTTTTAATTCCTATAGATCTCTGGATTATGTTTTGATAAGATATATCTAGCTGACTAGCAGCGTTTTAGCATTTATTCCCTCTTAAACCTTAACAACTACATAAAAAATGTCCAAAAAGCGCCTGTCCTTAACTTTGTATATTTGTAAATTCTGAGCTCATTCTTCCAGTCAGTATCGAGTGTTAGACCTCAAATGATTCAGGGGAAGCTGCCCGTCTTTCTGATGCAGTGTATAGGCACCATCACCACCATGTACTGCTTTTGTGTGAGCATGTCATATTTGACTGAAAAAAACAAAAAACGCCCATTGTTTTACTGGATAACTCCAAAGTCAACCAGGGCATTTCATTTTTTTCAACTTGGAAAGTTATGTTTAGATGTTTTAAACATTCTCAATGAAATATAGGCATTTATTTAGACATTTTCCGAGGCGTCCTGATGCTAAAAAACAGAGCTATTCATATTTTCTCTGAGTCCAAGCGTGCAGTATGTCTATGTGGTGTCATCACAACATAGATATGTATGTTGCGTATGTTGTGATGACACCACGCAGAGACACACACACACACTAAAGCTTGATATTCCTGTCTGACCAAAATATTGGCACCGGCTGGGTTGTGATAAAAAAAAACAAACGATGGTTGGGGGCCATTTTGTAGGTTTTGAGTGAGTCTTTACACGCAGACTTAAGGCGAGACAACACGGTTATTGGTGACTGAAAGTGGATGTGAAATGTTTTACACCATTGGTCATGTTGACACTTCATACTACAGCACGGAATGACACATTTCAATTGGTCTGTTGGACGCATTAAACAAAGAAACTCCTCCAGAAAGTACACAGGGCACAGTGTGTGTTATCTGAATAGATACTGGACCAATCAGTCTTAACCATAATATAATATAATATAATATAATACAGTTCTGGTCAAAAGTCTTGGTCCCCCTATCAAACCTGGTGTTTGGTGTTCTTTTTCCCAGCAGTCATTCTGACAGGAAATAGTGATGAAAGTAGGACAAATGCAGATGTTATCAATGACATTAATTAGGGTTCCATTCCATTTAGGTTGAAGAGAGCCTGGTTCAAAGGAGGTCACACTAAATCATTGACCCTTTAGCCTGTAGAAGCTGTTCTTTACTGATTTTTAATACTGCAGACACATTTCCTGTGTTTTCTGGTTGTATTCTAATAAAGAGATAAATAGCATTGATAAAACAACAAATCTAATGGTGGACGAAGACTTTTCCACAGTACTGTATATAGATATATCTATATATTCTAATATCTTCAGGTCAAAAAAGTGCATATTGTTGTAAATAAAAGCTCTGTAAAAATCTATTCGGTTCAATAACCAGATGTCACACTGAAATATACATTCAGACAGAATCAGATTATAAAACACTACCTTTATCAATATTTGCCTTAAGAGAGGAAACATCTGCCGACATATTTTACGACATAACCAAGCTTGTTGATGTTTTTTTTGTTGTTTTTTTTTTGAGTGAAGAGTAAAGCAGATGAGAACACTCTTTATGTTCAGAAAACAAAACTTTATTGATGATTATTGATAGGTGGAAGAACCATAGTACATGCACATACAATGACCGGGAAGGAAGCCTTGTTTTAAACCACAACACCTACTGGAAGCAGAGATCATATTTGCAAGTATTTGCAGACTCAGACATTAAGCACAGTGAGGACTTTGTGGGCCCTCACACACTGCGCATAGATGAAGGTTTGGACCAGTGAGCCCAAACGGCCCCAAGGCTTTTGCTGCTGCCTTTTTTAGAAAGTGATGCATCTGAGAGATTTTCTATCTAATTAGGTCTAAATACAAAAAAAGGGAGATATGTACTGACACCACTAATTGGGGAATAGTTGTAAACAGAATGTGGCAGAGGAAATGGATCCTCGTGCCCGTGCAGCGCTTCTCCAGTACACTACAAATTTATTGGAATAACCTCTATTTACATCATAGATTAGCCTGCTCACAAATCATCTATTTCTCATATTTATTTAATACTGTAATATTCAAAGAGTAAAGGCTGAGCTCTAGAAAACAACGAAAAGGAAGTGCCGTTAAGGATGAAAGGATGGGAAATAAAAATATCAGAACAGATTTAAAAAATTGATAAACAGTATAAGTACAGCATTGCTCAAATGGAGTGGTGAGAAAAATTACAAGTCGCATGTGCAAAATAGTACAACCGACAAAAATTCAAGGAGTATCTATATCGTGATTACATCGTTTGTAAAGAGTTAATAAAAACCAGAGTATGATTTGATAAAAAATGAGAAAGCTCTCCCTAACAACTGTTCTACGTGTCTAAATCTAAAACATCATACCGCTGTGTATTTCATATAAGAGAATATTTTCACTGCACACTTCAAATATAGTACACTGTTATTGATATTATATTTTCTCCCCAAAATGTTATTATGAAAGAAAAACCCCAAACTAAATTAACAAAAACATAAAATAGACACAGTGGCTTTGGCCACCACTATATATATATATTTTAAATCTCTCCTGAAATATAAAAGTCATCAATTATACTAATGAATATATTGGAAGTTCATATAAAAAACATCTACGTCTGGATGGCCAACAGCACTCAATGCACAAGAGGATTCGAACCACAGGAAGAACAGGTACCCGGAATTCTGAGAGAAAAGTCAGAATTCTGTGTTAAAACCAGAATTCTGACGTCAGGGTCAGAATTCTGCAAGCAAATTCAGAAAAGTGAGACTAAAATCCAGTCAGTAAAGCCAAACTTTTATGAAGTCTGACTTCTCCTCAAACATCTGAATCGATTGAAATGAAAATATGTTTTTTGTACGTGGCCCCA
Organism: Brotula barbata; assembly: GCA_900303265.1. Taxonomy (NCBI): domain Eukaryota; kingdom Metazoa; phylum Chordata; class Actinopteri; order Ophidiiformes; family Ophidiidae; genus Brotula; species Brotula barbata. Next base: position 34,826 of record OMNV01009204.1, on the reverse strand, counting down.
ATCGTCTTACGTATGTGAGAGCTTGGACAGAGCAGTTAAATGTTTGAACAGTTTACGTGCCATTGAAATACGGTTTTCTGTCCTCATCGTCTGTATAGAATCTGTACACGCCAGATAATACGTCCACCGGAACCTTTGGCTTGAAGTGATGTAAAATCGAAACATGTTATGCAGTAAATAAACCACCACCCGCTCAACATTATTCCATTATCTGTGGGAAATGAGAGCGAATGTGATTGCTAAGAATTTCTTTTTAGTCCCATCATCCTGAGAAAATTAGTTAATTACCTCATTATCTTGACAATGGCAAAGAGCTGAAAAAAAAAAGTTCCTGGTTACAATGACAACACATCCAATTATAGTCAGATAATGAGAAAACCTTGTTATGACAATATAACCAGAAAAATGGAAAAGAGTTTTCACACCCATTAAGCCGTGTGACGTCATGTAAACACCATAATTAGATTCACCAAATCAGTGGATGTCAGCTCAGTAACGCACCTCCGCTGCCTTATTAGAAGTCATGTAAACATTAGAGGATTCCCTCACCTGGTGGACACTCCTCACGCCGTCACCAAGCAATGAATCATTTTTATTTCATGGAATCCGACTAATTTCATCTCCTTTACAGCCCTATTCACATGGGAAATTTATGACATGAGGATATGAGGTATTTTCTCCTATTTTCACCTCAGTGATTTGTTTCTCTCCCAATCAAAAACGTCTCCGTTTTTTTCCTCTTCTGACTTTGGAGAAAATTCTAAATATCTTGTTTTTCTACAATCTCACCGATCATTTGAATCTGAATCTCTGTGAGGGGGGGAGGGGGAGGGAGGGA
>OMNV01009204.1:0-33730 GCA_900303265.1 Brotula barbata | reverse complement strand
GCTTGAAAAAGAGAGCAAAACTCACTCGTCGTTTTAGTTTTTCAGTTTGTGTCCAAATAGTGGAGCTCATTCACAAAGGGAATAGGGTTTGACTTGCGTCTTTGCCTTATAAGCACAATAAAGACAACAAGCGGAGTGTAATGCGGATGTAAATGTAGTAATTAATATGTTATACACGGCTGAGTGATGAATGTGTTTGCTGTTCATATCGCAGTTTTGTCTTTACCGGGACAAAGAAATGTAAACAGAGCTCGTCGGCCCTCTGGATTGGAAGCACTCATTTTAGCAATAATAATAATAATAATAATTATAATAATAATAAAAAAAAGAATCAAATAGCTTCACTTCCGGCTTTTCCTCAACAATATGTTCAGCAGTGGGTGAAGTTTTGTGATAAAAACAGCTTTGATGGTTTTTGTCTGCAGAGTCTTCCAGACACACGGGGGTCGGATTGGTGGGACTTTGAGAGTGTGTCAAAGGTAAAGGCTTCACCATCTGCTGCGTACGGGAATTCAGACATGGACAATTTCCATAAAATGAGCTGTTTGGGAGGAGACTCCAACCATTCCGTACATAAATGAGCGTAAAGAGGATTGATAGCAAATCCTGAGAAAATGAAACACATGTTGTGGTCACCAGGTAACAATTAAATAATTCAAGATAAGATAATGAAACTGTTTACTAAAAAACAAAAACAAGCTGCAATTACAGTTTGTTGTGCAATGGATACAAAATAATAATACTGTGATGTTCAAGTAATGGCCATAAAAATGATCTGCAACCACAACCGTAATGATCCCTGTCTGCCTTCTAAAGGTCCTTAATGGTACTTTTAGTCTTTATTTATTTATTTTCCAGATATTTTCTTCTTTTTTTTTTTGACTACCTCCTAAGATAAATGAAAACGTAACGTGACAGAGGAAGCACCAAAGGAAGCAGAGGAAAAAGGAAAAACAACACCAATGGACCGGCATAGTCACTTTAAGACTCTTACAAAACATAAGAAAAAACCCCAAAAATGTAACTATGAGCTTCTTACAGGGTTTGGACTTCTGTACAATCGGAATCTGTTCAGTTTTTCCTTTGTGTCCTAACGCCATGGAAACCGACAATCTACTTTGAAACCTTTAGAAATTAAAAACCCACAATATCAAAATACACAGCACAAAATATCTGAGGTATAAGATGAAAAATATCAGCTGTCGTTTTTTTTCTTTTTCTTATTTGCAGCACTCTCTTAGGAGATGTTGAACAATGCACGACTGCATATATTGCAATACCCAGGCCTCAGTAATGTCTCTCCTGCAATAACGTTGTTCCCATTCGCTCTCACATGCGCTCACACACTTTCTTTCTGTCCGTTTGGAAGGTTGGAGTAAGAGGGTGGATGTGTGGCTAATAGGGTGCGAAGCGGCTGTAGCCTCCTCTGTATATACTGGCCTGGAGGGAGGACAGCACCAGCCCCACGTCATCGGCGTGGCTCCGAGTTTTGGCGTCTGTCAGCGGAGTGAACGCATTCTGAAACACACAGAGCACGAGCAGACGAGCACACAGAGGCATGCACACGCACACACACACACACACACACACACACACACACACACACGTACCCTCATTAACCACCTTGAGTCCCGCACCGGATACGACTGAACTTTCATGATTACATTACCGTTATTCCATTGCACACTCATGAGCCAATGACCGGCGCAACCGTCATGCAGCAAGCACAGTGAGACGCTTCATGCCGGGGGAACATGCCAACAGCTACTGTATATGAAAGAAATCCAGGCAGTAAAACCATGGAGAGCAGATGAATCATCAAAGGAATCAAAGCTTTGAAGCAGAGTGTGAACATTTGGCACTGATGGATCATGCTGGTAATCACCGGTTGATGAGTGAGTCGGACGCAACCCCGTTAACGTGCCGCTGTCAGCACAGGTGAGACCAACCTTTAGTCAAGTACTGCAATATAGGACAATAGGACAGTACTGGTACTGGTACTTCCATTTTAGGAGAGGTGCAACGTTGGTGTGTGGGAGTCAGGGAGTCTTTTGTGCTTTCAGTTTCCCTAATTTGCATGTCGTGTTCTTTAATGCTGCTTCTGAAGGACTTGTTTTGTGTTGGGGTTTTTTTCCACAGACCTAGGACCAGTTGTGGTATTATTTACATGCAGGACAAAGTGATATTTCCACAGAGTTAATATGGAGCAAAAGGAAAGAAAACCCAGCGTGTGATTGTTAGAAATGTTAGATCATTTCCTGTGAAAATGGATCAGCTGTTCCTGAACATACCCATCTTCAGCCTCCGTGATATTTTTATTTTTAACTCACAAACAGCTTCAGATGTACAACCAAGCAGCCAGCGTCCATGTTGTGTAAGTATCAAATGTACCAGCGCCCATTGGTGCACCCATGAGTGTGTTGGTCTTAAAATGAGGAGGAGTCAGGAAAATCCCATGGTGGGGCAGCAGAATCAGGTTGTGCTTCAAAACAACTCAAACCACGTCCAAGTCTTCTACTCCGCCTTGTTTTTATGCTATTTAAAGAGCGCAGTATTCAGCGCATTTACAATGTGTGTGCACCCTGGGCGGAGCTTCTGTTTCCCCCTCATGTCTCCTGCAATCTTTGTACTGCAGAGTACTGTGGACATGTGTGGACCGTCCTCTGTGGGTAATCAGTCTGCCCTGTAACGCCAAGTCTAGCCTCCACCCTCTAAATTATGATGAACCACGTTCAAGATCACTTGGCTCTTAAAGGGAATGGCAGGTGAGGCTCTGATTGGTTTGACGCCTTTGATTGATTAGGAGCCTTCATCCTACCCCCTTTTGCATCCTGCACCGAGATAACACACCGTCTGAATGGACTTGGACACGCCCCAAAGCACCGGGGGCTGTAGTGTGCCAGACCGTGCGTGTCTGATGCTTCATTGATGCCTCAAACATATCTTTCAGGTTAGTCTGAAATGTGGTGTTATCAATTTCTTGCAGGTCTTTTGTCTAAGCAGGTCCAAGTCTACTGGACTCAGCCTGTCCACCAGAGACCTGATCACCACTGTGGACGTGCCTGTCCCGTGTCGCGGTGTTGTTTTAGTTTCCATTCTGAGTCCATTTCAGCCGTTGTTTTCAGCTTCCCCTGACATCATACGTGACTATCATCATGTGATGTACCCTGGAATCCTGAAACTACGAGGCTCTCCTGGGTCAATCATCAAAGAGACTAGCTTTAAGTCTCCGGGTCTGAATCTTTGACACCATTACTATTGTTGACTTGAGTGAGTTTTGCTTAATAGCTAACACGTATAAGACATTTTGGGAAATGATCAATATTTTATCTGCTTTCTCCTCGGGTCGGAGGGAGTTTACACACTCCTCCCCCCCAGTTCTCCCAGCTCTCTCAACGCGTCCCTCCCTCGCCTCCTCCTGCAGCTGCTGCACCACCAGGGATTTAATTATCAAAATGAGTAATTATTCCATTATCTGGGAGTGTGGGGTAAGGTGGTATCCACCAAATTAGAAATATAATAACTAACATGGACTGAGCTGCCAAGGCAAGAAGACATTCATCACCTTTTACAGGCGAGATTAATGTGGCATTTGGACTGCCGTTAGCAACACAGACAAATTCAATTAAGTTTAAGTGAGGAGATGTCAGTGCGGCACAAAAGCTTGTGCAGAGACACTCCTACCCTCTGGGAGGGGTGTGTGTTGGAGATGATGAGAACATACTGGAGATTGTGGTGAGATTTTCGGTTGAAGGAAACAGAACCTTGACACTAGACAATAAAATCAAATCTCCTTCCCGCAGCACGCTTTGATCGCCGATACCCTGATGAAGGCTCATCGGGTATTTCCGTCCAGCTGGGGATTTAACCGTCAATACGAATCCTCACAAGACCTTGGCCTTGTCCTTGGCTCACAATCGACCAACTTTATGCCTCATAGACTTACAGTCATTGTTCATCTGACCAGTGGATTAATAGGATTTCTCATTTTGCACTTTTCCAACTTTGTATTTCACGAAAGAAAGTTTTGTCGCTGTGGGATGATATGAACGCGTCAGGAAGCCTGGCAAATGCACTTGGTGTGTCTCAAGCCACTCTCCGGCTCCGTGCCGCGTGAAGCATCATCCTCCCCGGCTGAACTCCAGCTGAACAAACCTCCGAGGTAGAACAGGCTGTCTCCTCTGGGACACACCAGAAAAGCTAACTTCCTGTCTGCATCAGAGTCAGCAGCTCATCCGCTGACCATCGAAACGCCCTCACGACGCCTCCTGTGCCATCGCCTTCTCCTCCCGCCCTGCAGTAGCTCCAATGGGAGCCCAGCAGGTCCAGTTCCGCTTCCTCCTCCACCATCTGTGGCTCCTGCAGCTCCTGCTCCTGTTCTCCAGCCTCGATGGCAGCTCCAACCTTGGCTTCAGCACGTTCAGCCCTGAAGTTAGTTGTTTCACCTCAAGCCCACGGTCCGTCTGCCCGAGCCATCGTTCTAGCCTGGCCTTCAGTTCTTCACGTCGTCCACCTCACGGGTTCTGCTCCGACTTTGTATTTCATGACAGGTGGTTAGCATGCTCGTTTGCCTCACAGTGAGAAGGTCATGGGTTGTGATCCTGTGCAGGCCCCGGGTGTAGTTACCATGTTTGGGTTTCCTCTGGCCCCGCCACCATCAAAATATGTTGTTTTGGTTCATTCTTGCCATTGACCTTGACCGAGGCACGAGACTGTAGATCTGGAGTTCGTCCACGGGCGTGGCCCACTACTCCTAGTGGTTAGGATGAGTCAAATGAAGTGGAAGAATTCTCCCTTGGAGATCAATCAAGCGTACACTTCAACTGTCACAGCATGTGTTTGTTTTGCTATTGTGTAAGCTAAGTGCACCTCATCCTCTGTGCTACTGCATTAATGCTGCGCCTCCTTTTTTTTGACATATTTAATCTTACACAGTAGCACACGAAACCTAAGACTAGCTTGTAGCTGCAGCTACAACGGAACAGCTAAAACAAGCAGTGCGAGCCGATTGTGCACAGAGACAACGAGTCTTCTGGGACAATATTTAATTTAATCTTGAGGAAAAAGTCAATTTTCAGTTTTTTTCAATGCAAATCCAGAATACGTTATTAGTTTCCAAGTGATGGTTTGGAAACCAAGATGTTTTGTCATGAATTAATACTACAGTGGTACATGTTAACAGTTGAAGTTGCAGCCTCACTTGCATTAACGTCCGTCGTGATACAGCTCTAATGGATATAACATGAAAGCAATATAAATAGAACAGAGGAAAAGATAAATGAGGTATTAATGTGTATTTTAGAGACACATTTTGATGTTAGGCGTGTGTGTAATATTGAGATCTGGACAGCGTTTATGGATGGGATGTTAATGATACACCAGGGTAATAGAGGCGTGGCGGTCTTACCATGGCACCAACACTGTATGTGGCTGGAGTGAGCGTGTGGTTGTAGGGGTCTGCAGCATATACTCGTCCGTAACTGTAGACACACACAAGAGGAGACGTTAAGTCAGTCAACAAAGTAATCCATCATCAGCTCTCCCTTGATTCACTGAGCGATGATCTGTCATGACTAAAACCGGTGGATCGTACTGGTTAGAGGAGGTTAGAGGATAACGTAACCATAACGTCTATAATCTTCAACAAAGTCACGGCAAGAGGTACATTCTGCATAAACCCATGACGTGAACAGTTCTCGAGGATTTCATAAACATATTTAATGGCTGACAGTCCAGCCTAGTGAAAGTACTCTGAGCTTGTATTTCACAAGTATTCTTTAACAGTAGTAATCTTTTTCCTGTGGCTACTGATGTTATTTGTGTTTTTAATTATTAGTTTTGAATAAGAATTGATGTTTTTTTCTATTAACGTGAGTGAAAGTAAGAAGTAAATCACACAATGCAATCTGGCAATCAGGAAATTTATTACACATTTATTACAAAATAAATACACTAAGTGTACGTTTTTGAATCATTTTATTGCATATATTCGACTTAAACTTCATTCTATTCGATACAATTGACACAATATCATTATGCATTTTAATGTTTAATGAAATAAATTTCACCTCATTTATTCCACCTGCAATATAATAGACAACTATAAATAGAAGGAGAATTTAGAAAAAAAAACGACCCCAAAACAAACTTTTCCATATAGCATCATAATGTAAGATTATCTGTGCCTAAATAGCTGAATTAGCAGGCTAGCAATAGAAGGTTCTTTTGTCAACCATGACTGACAAACTGCAGATTTGCAGGCTGGGATGAAGAATTTTTGTCTGTAAACCATTTACAGCATGTAATTAAATAGATAAAACAACAACAACAACAACATTACTGACTTTTTTGTATATCGTATTGATACCAAAGAAGTACTTGCTTGCAGTATCAATTACTCTGCTATCGATTACACACATCCACAGTCATAACACAGCAGGTCCACAAGGTTAAAGTCTGGACCAAAACAGGAAACACACAGATGAATTTCCTTTGTAAAGCTGGAAGTTTCATGTTATTGGGTACTCTGAATGAAGGGACACTGGCGTGGGTGATCGGATGTCACGGATGAAGAAAGCTTTTTAAATTCTTAAAGACATTGTTTCTCATCGCTGGACAAATATGTGCACTTAGCGATGTATAATCAAAGATGACCTGTGCTAACCACAGCTAGTCCTCTTTTCTTCTCCATCAATGCATGAGGGAGGGAGGGAAAACACGATTGCATCACTGAATTGCTTTTTTTTCTTTCCACCGAAAAAACATCATAAGAGGTGTAATTCACTGTCACTGGTCAAAAACACATTCCACACATTCCGCACATTTTATTACCCCTCGGTCTGTTCATTAGTTTCTCCTCTGTCCTTTGTAAAGGTGGATGGGAGGACACCGCCACTGGAATCAGAGTCACAATCTGGAATGGCCAGTTCCACGCCCTTCAGTTAACTAAAATACAACTGTCAGGGGGGGGGCGACTCTGTGTGTCAGCACCAATAACCCCGATAAACTTAACCTACACTTTAATGCAGCTGGATGGTGGATTAGGCCTCAGTACGGACGTGGACCTCGGCTACAGCAGCATGAAAGTGAGGCAGAATTCTGCGAGATCAGTTCCGAAAATTCAACGAAAGACAAGCGCCGCTTTAACCAAGCCCGACCTGACCGGCCTGACCCTGACAGTGTGTGGAAATTTAAGGAGGGAGGAAGAGAATATACAAAGAGCCTTCAGCATCACAGAGGACAAAGAGGACAGAGCAGGAGGGACCGAAAACATCCAGAATATGACCGGTCGGTGTTTGAAGTTCACAATAAAAAGTTGAGAAAATATAGAAACTCGCAAAGAATAGAAAATCATTCTTTTAGGAGAACAAAATACACAGAAAACTGAAGCAGTGTTTGTTCCTGGAGAGCAGCCAGCCATCCCCTCCCCTGTCATAGCCCAGTCATGATAAGAACCAATCAGGAGCCAGGGCCCCTGCACATAATTAGGCTGATTTGCATAGTGGCCCAGTGGTTGAGGCGATTAGAAGTTAATCCAGATTAGTTTGGACATTACTATTCACCACATCACCCCCCACACACTCAAACAGCCCAGCACCACGTTTGACCTATCTTATCTCACAGCACAGGGCCCAAGCACATCATAAATGTGTCTGTCTGTGTGTGCGTGTATCTGTGTGTGTGTTTGTGTGTGTGTGCGGGTAAGCTGCAATTGCAACCCAAATCCTTAGTGAAATGCATTTTAAAGAGACCCCGAGGTGAAAACATAAACAATGAAACAACATTTCTAACGGCTCTACAAAATGGTCGGCGGCGGCTCGGTTGAACGTGCCGGAGTGAATTTGGAGAGAAGAAAATATTTAGAGAAGATCCAGCTTCAAGGAAAGAGATATTACTTTCTTTTAATTGTCAAAAACACGGCGAGATCATGACGTAAAATTGGATTTTCTTTGAACATGGTGAAGAATAATAACCTAAAATCTAATTTTGTGGGGATTTCAGAGCATCTTGGGACAAAACAGAATTATAAAGCTCCTCTATTTTTCTCATTTTCTAAGGGGGAAGGGGATAAAGCGAAGAAAAAAAACAGTGGATCTGGTTCCCGCTCATATTTCATGTCTCCTCGTCTCCCTCCCTCCATCCATCTCTGCACTCCGCCACTGAAGAGGAGTTACAAGTTTGGTCGGGAAGCCATTGGCAAATTTCTGATGTAACCGCCAATGAGTCCGTCTGTGCAAAGTTTTATTCAAAGTTTGAGCGAAAAATCCAGTTTCTAAAAATACCAACTATATCACTTCATGCACTGGAGGGTGTATCGTTGAAGATGATACCCAACACGTCCAGAACACAGAGAAATTTAAGGCAAAGTGAAACTGCAGTTACTATAATAGATTCTTCTCATTTTTGTGATCATAACTTCTCTACAAATTTGACTTTTGTAGAGATTTTCCAATGGATTTTCTATGACGTACATCCCATTATTAACGGGGTAATGATGTGAAAACGTACATAAAATGCATCCTGTTTTCCTTAAAGTGTACTCTTCGTACTCTTAGGCCCTAATTCTGTGTTTTCAGCGTGTTTTTGTCATCTACCTAATGTTTCTACATCTATAAATGAAAACAACAGAGTGGATGTTCAGTCGGCGGATGTTTCCGCCTGCTTTCCATCACCACGTGTCGTATGAAGTGTGTGCGGCGGCGGATGGAGGACTACAGGCTGACACGCTGCTTTCACTGCACTGCACGGCGGAGACAGGGAATTATTCATCCACATTGTTCTCTCTCATGGACAGTTTATCACCGCGCAGCATCAACCGGCTTGCGGTGAACCTCGGCCGGTGAAATATGATCTTTCACAAACTACAACGAGTGTGAGAGATGAGCTTCCTCTGTTACCTGAGTCAAAGGAGTCAAAGCCCTGGAGTGGACGGGTTCTGTTTGCTCTACATCAATGCCTCTGAAGAACACACACACTCATCTTATTCGTGCGGACGTGCACGGGGCAGTGAGGTGTTTACGGTTTATTTCGTCAAAGTTGGGCCGCGTGTGATGGATGCCATGTGACTTCAGGTGTACGAGCGCTGGAAGCGACCATCTGACTGCTTTAAAAATGTGTATCTGTGTTTCCTTAACTATAAGTTGAACATTTATCAGCGCTCCTTCAAAAGTAACTAACAGGCCCGACGACTGCACAACTCTGCTGAGGCTCAGCGAGACAAAAATGGCGTTTGTCTGATAAATTGGTAATGATTGATCTGATTGGACTCATCCCAATGCTTTGGAAACGTTGGAGGAGAAAAGATTAGCGTGGGTTTGGAGCTCGAGCGTTGAAAAGAGCAGAATCAGCAATTATAATAACAATAGTAATAAAAATACTTTTTACAGTGGATATGAATCTGGACCAAGTTAATAATATAATAATATTAATTATAAGCCTTGAATTTAAGGTTCAGCTTGGTGCTTTTGAACGTTAAAGCCTGTGTGAACCCCTGGATCTCTTTATGGTAAAGTGACTCTTGGCAGATTTCCGTGTGATATAATGGCTCACCGCTGTGGTGGGTGCTGTTTGATGCCGTATATAAAGCAGTTTATGGGCACTGGACCGCAAACGAGGGGCCGCACTGCGGTTTTGCACCTGGCAAAAGACTGAAAAACAGCATCTCTGAAAACTGTGTATTTGGGTTAATGTGTTGTGTATTCTGGGCATTCCTTAAGTATGATTGTTAAATATGGGACGAGGGACTTGAGCTTCATATAGACCTCCCACGTCTATGCGCCACAATCCCAGGATGCCTTGATTTACTGAGTTTTTGTTGATGTGTCTGGAGAGAATATTTCTCTCGTTTCCTCTGTCAAACAGCTGTTTTCCCACACATGTTTTGGGTTTTCTTGGCAGCTGATCTGTATTAGTGGCACTTAATTCAAATTGCCTGCAGTGCCGCTGTGCTCATTAAAATCATCAATGTTGGTAAATACCCCACAAAATTAAAGAAGTGCAGCAGCGCACAATTTAACGTTCCTGCAACTGATTTGTGATGGTTTTCAGAAAAAGGACGATCTTCAGCCATCTATAAATAAATGACAACTTTTTGTTGTGTTTTGCCACCATCTGTCATAAATATGTCATAAATGTCATCAAACCTACGCAAAACTAGTCTATGAACGAGAGACAGGGTGAGGTTTTGAACGTCTGGGTTCATTTTAATGCATTCTGTGAGCCTAGATTTGAGGGAAAAAAAAAATCAGCATGTTTGTCTTCTTTAATTTCTGTATTTATTTTCTGTATTTTTTTCCGTGTGGTTTTCCTCCTCCTGCAAACTTCTTTATTCTCTCACTGGACTTATTTGTTTCCTTCCTCACAGACCCACAAAATCTATTTTCCTCCCGATTCCTCCTTGTTTTCTTTCCTGTCTGGTTTCCTTCCCGTTGGCAAAACCATAATTTTGAATGTTATGCACAAAACGATCCATATTATGTACTGTGTTCATGTTTGGAAATTATGGAAGAGGAGTCGGTTATGGAGGATGAAAGATGAGTGATGTGCTGCTTCTTAAAATATCTTTTAACCCCCTCGGATTCCTTTTTTTTGAACGGAATTTTGATGCAACTTGATCTAAAAGTGGGTGATGGCTTGAAGTGCTGATCCAGAGGAATTTTTAAATGATAATTCAATCTAGGAGACAGACATTTTGCCCTTTTTTTGTCAATTTCTTTAAAGTAAAACACAAATCTAATAGGTACCATTCGGCCGAAAGGGGTCAATTACAAATTTCAACACAAGTCGGTAATAAATAAATATAACATTAAAAGAAGATGCGTTTTTAAATATTATTTCCATTTGTTACTCAGCTCAGTTTCACTTTTAATTCTCGCAATTCCAACATTTCTCTTAAAGCCATTCCAATTTCCATTTCAGCATTTCAGGTATTGCATGTAGCAGAATAACATTTAGAATTAATTTCTCTTTTAAGTGGCCTTCTTAACTTTAAATTTCATGCCAACTACAACGACGATCGACAAATATTTGTTTGACATTTTCACAAGCCAGCAGTGTCAGGAAATTGGCGACTTGAAGTTTAGACTAACTTGAGTCTGCATCGACGGATGACGCTAAAATCAAACACAACTGTCTGGTTTCCCTTGACGTCCAAAAGTCTGTGCTATGTCTGTCTTTCATCAACATGTTGGTGATGTTTCAGCATCCTGGTCTTACCTGTCACTGTATGCAGCAGCTGTGGCAGCAGTGGGCTGGGCATATCTGTAGGCAGCATAACCACCCTGGAAAACACACAGGAAACAGGTCACATCACATCCAATGACAGGTTTCAACACAATGTTTTAGTAGGCCTGTGATAGATTTAGACACATTGGGGGTAATTCATAAAACTCCACATTCATGAAAGACTTGTTGAAGGGGTGTTTTTTTTTTCAGTATGTCCTCATTTCCAAGCTGATGATAAAACTCATTCAAAAAATAAGAGCGGTTTCAGTCTGACGGTCATTTCACACATTGTGGAAGAGCAGAAAACTGTGCTGGAGTTCTGCTCTAGTCTGCACCGGGCTGCTGACGTCACTAATAAAGGTCAAACGTGGAAAAAAAATCCACGTTCCAGATGTATTACTGAAAAAAAGTGTATTATATGCTATGCTGTGTGTCAGAATGTGCCAGATTGAATGAGAAATATGCAGACGGTGTAAAAGTAGTGTTTTTCCCTTGGGGCTTAAGTGGTTTAAGTGCAGAGCTCTAATGCAGAGAATTGAAGTTTCCTTTTCCTGATTTGACCTTTTTTAAGTTTAGCTTTGACACCACAGGAAGTCGCGTATTAAAGCCCGGCCTCTTAAATATGCAGCAGCTCGGTATCATGCTGTTTTTTTTTAGAGGGTTTTTCCTGAGAGGCACCTTTCAATGTGTCGGCAAAGGGACACCGGTGCACTTATTAAGGAAAGTGAGTCATGAATGAATGAATGTGCTTTAATCATTGCATCACCTATTAACAGTGATACAATGTCTTTTTTTTTTTTTTTTTTTTTTATGAATTACCCCCAGCATACTTAGACACATAAAATGTGCAGAGGATTTTCTCCAAGTGGCCCCAAAACAGGAGTTAGGGGTATTTTTGGATGGTGTTATAAGATGCCTGTAAGCCACATGCTCACACCAAACAGCAGGTGAATGACTGAATGTTGCACACATAATAAACACTGCTGATTTATTCCATGAACAGAAACTTGTCTCATGCGGGTTGTTAATGTTTCTCTGTGTCAGTTGAATATGCAAGTAGGCAATTTTTCACAAACATTTTAGCTGTAATATATTTCAAGCAAAAGAAAACATCAATAAAAGTCATGTGAGAACACTCGTGCTGCTCGGTTATAAATGTCTGAGGGCGGGAGCGACGACTCTGCTGGGACAAGATGATCTTGGTCATACTCATCATTTATGAATGGAATGTATATTGATAGCTTATAATCATGTTCGTGCTGTAAACAAATGTCTCCTGAGTTTAACTGGACCTGGAGAGAGACCATCTCCTTAAACCGTGTGGTTGTCTTGTCACCGAATGTGTGTGTCGTACTGCACCAAGACAGGAAAACACTCTTGTGACACAGGACAATCAGATTGTCATTTACATAAGAAATAATACTGATTTTTTTGTATTCTTACATCATGTATCTGCTTCCAAAAGTCAACAAAAAAATGATTTTCCACTTTCTAAATTTTGTGACTCCTGTACAGGAAAAAGTAATAACTATGAATGGGAACAATAAAGAACAACTTTGCATGATGAGAATAAACCACTTAAAATCTGAGGTAACCATTAATAGGTTCATCTTTTTATGGAGGTTTTATTTAAAATTGTAGTGATAAACCAAATGTTTCCAGAGGTACCAGTTATGTCAGGAGGCATTCTGGGGATATCTGAATGGTTTTATGTGACGTGTACTCAATTATTAATTAATTTACTGGTGTTTAATGGGTTAAATGGTGCTCAAAATATTAAAATGTGTTTATAAATACTGCTTTTGTATACTGGGATATTTGACAACCAAAAACAGGTAACAGTTTTTATAAAATGGTAAAAAATTGTGGTTTTGAGTTAAAATGTAAATGAAAATCTGACTTAAATGTTGAATAAAACTGTTTGCTTTTGCAAAAAATCTGATTGATTTAATTATTCGTAACCATTCTTATTATATTATTATTTTGTAGAATTAGTTATTATTGTGTACAGTTACAACACAGGCCGTGATGCTGCTTTGCTCATCTTCAAAGTACATACTCGCATGCTAATTACTGTATTCTATACTTAGTGTACTGCCTTTAAGTACAAAATACAGATGAGACCGTACTCAGTAGTATTATGTACAAAATTATTGTATGTTTATTTTAAGCTTGCTGTAATAACTCAATACTTTGTCCCTACTACTTTTAAGTACTTTTCAAAGTCAACCACCTGACTGTTTCTCATATAATAAGAGTTCAAAGGGCATTAGGCTGTGATTAATTCACAAGTTAGGAGATATTAATGGTAGCAATGGGAGACAAAAGCAAAAAAAAAAATGTAAATGGGGAGTTATTTTAATGTAAAAATATTACCAGTGGTGTGTAGTGGTGAGGAACAATGGGTTGCCGTGGTGATGAGTTATTACACAGCAGAGAATAAAGGTACATTAGTCCCCTACAGTATAATTTACTTTTCCACTGTCCATCTGCATGATCAATGTGTTCCAAACTGCTCTCATCCAAATATTCGGAAGCGGCATATTTATCCAGAATTTGGTGAGTGTTTGGAACATATTGAACATACAGATGGTGAGTTTCAGCAGGCATATTTTAGCCAAATTGTTGCTAAATACACCACTTCTGTCCATCGAGCTCCTTACGCGCATGTATTAATGTCTCAGGCATGACGACTCTCACGAATGGTGCGAGGAGGATTCTGGGTAAGGGAGTTGTTTAGAAATTATTAAGCGTAATAAACGTGAAGTCCGGAGGAGACTTTGTGCTGTAAGACGTTGGAGAAGACAATATATCAATTTGCCTACATTTTTGTGGTCCGACATCAAAACATTGGAAAATACTGCTTTACTCTAACCCAAACATGTAGTTTTGAGTGGCATTAGTTATCTGTCTCAGCCACAAAACCTCAGTGTGACTTAGTAAATAAAAACAGATTCTATTTGCTTCCTATGCGGCTAAATCAGCTGTAAAGTCTTAGCAAATTCTGCCTTCATAGTTGAATTCCTCGGTTCTGTGCTTCCATTAAACATTTGTATTATGGCAGTAATGTTACACTCTAGCCTCTTGGGATCGCTAGAGGGAATTATTTCGGTCCTTTCTATTGTATTTCTGAAATACGGCGCTTTGGATGTTGGAGCCTCTGGGACACTCTCGAAGACATGGCCCAAAACTTTAATTCATCATAAAACAAAAACAACTTTTTTCTTCTTCTTCTTCGGCTTTTTTTAAAAAAAATCTTCCAAGCTCCAGGCTGGCAGGTACAAAGTAGTCGGCGTGTGTAGGTGGTGAGGAAGTGATACTTAGTGTGTGAGACAGTGGGCTGAGGCAGGAAGACGAACACTTTACCTGGTGCCGCTCACTCCCAACTAAATGACTAATGACAAGCCTACAGCATCGTGTCTGTGTGTAAAAAAATCTCACAAAGTTCCAGCACTCCACCGTGCGTGCGTGTGTGTAGTAGTATTTTACTTGCATATTACACGTTGATGAAATTTAATAATTTACTTTTCGCTACTGAATTTTAGAATAAATTGGTTTTCAGGACATTTTGTTCTTTTTACTTTGGTACGTTGCAATACAGAAGAAAAATAACTTTTAAAATAGGTCTAAATGGGTCCAAACTGCACCTATTGATTATATGAAAAATACGACAGATTTTTTTTTTCACATTAGATCGGTGATTCACTTTGGAATGAATTAATAAAAAAAGTGGGAAAACAGCCCAATGCTTCATCGCAATGTTAATAAATCATTTTTTAAATTCTTGGATCTGCCCCTGGATCTGGATCAGAAACAGAATGAAATGGGTTCCTGCCTGGGCCCTGTGCCACACGACTACCAATTTTAATCAAAATCAGTTAAGGACTTTTTGAGCTAACACACACACAAATGATTGCGGGTGAAAACATACGTAGAGTTCATCATAGATGGTAAGATTCTGACACTAACCCCGGTTTATCAGGTGTCTCTGCGTCATCACCCTCTAAGATAATATCCATATTCTTCATTCAAGAAGTAATTTTAATAAGAGAACGCTTAATGTCTGTCTTTTATAGATGTTTCCTACAAACCAACAAACGGGTAAAGACCAATCACATCCTTAGAGCCGTCGCTACAGTGGGAAAACAAAATGAATGCTGCCTGGATACCTAAATGTTGGTCATCGTTTGATCCATACATCGAACGAACCATTAGATAAAGCTTGAAGACAACGATGTCATATTAAGCTCATACAACCAAATGCTAACCCTCAACACGTTCATCACGTTGTTTGATTTGCTCCAAATAATCACAGACGCGGTTTGCTTCACATTAACCGTGCGAAATGAGATGTCTCTGCTTCCAGATCAATCAACAAATCGATGGATCGCCTCTTCTTTGTTTCAGAGCCAGTGTGGATTCTGTGCACGGCACGAGCACATTGTATGTAAATGAGTGCGCTGCGCTGTGTTCAGAAGTCAGACCTTTACAGAAGAATCCTAACAACTGAAGAAAACCAATCGATTCAACCTGATTAAACCTTACGGAACAATAGAGGGAACCTCAAACAATGCAGCGCTGTCTCATGCTGTTGTCTGGTGATTACTGGATTTAAGGGGATAATCCTTAGGTTTGCATTTTTACAGCTCTCGACGGACATCTAGCAGATTGGGGAACAATCAATTCTGTGATTCCAGTGCGAAATGCAACTGCTGTAGCGAGGTGATGGCACGTGAGGAGTCGGATTTTGGCTGTTAGATGACAGGTTTATTTTTTATGTACCTTGATGCTTTTTTTTTTTGAACGACACCTTTTTGCCTTTGCACTTTTCTGCCTTTTCCTTGCTTTTCTGTCATTTTCTTGTTAGGTTTGTTTACTCAAAATGGGTACACATAGCTGGAGTAACCTTTGAAACACTTCCTTCTATCTCACCGACAACACAAACTCGCCGACATTATCATGTGACACAGGACTGTGTGTATCATATTACCGGCAATGACAGGTAAGACATAATTTATGAAACAGTCTATATATAACAAAAATTCCATGGAAAATTGGTGTTAAATTTAGATTTAAAAAGTAACAAATCAGGGGAAATTAAAGGTTGTCACTTTAAACTGTGAAAACTTTTGCAGAGGCGCCTGAAAAGGAGGTTTTGCGGTTAGACTGCAGCTCTCTCTGCCTTTTGCCAAAATGTGCAGCAGTGTGATTTGCTGTCGTCATGAGTGAGAGTGTGTGTCTGTGGCTGATCTGCTCTGCATGTGTGTGAAAGTGAAATCACGGATGAGCATGGAGGGCTGGGCCTCACATGTTCATAACAACAAGGAACAGAGCACGGAGTTGGCGGCGTAGCATGCAACATCATACCAGTAGTTAATACTTACATAAATATCTGCACCATAAAATCCATCCTGGTAAACAACACTGCAGGGGATGCAAATACAAACAAACAGACAAACAGACACACAGTAAAACAAAAACATTCATATTAGTGCATGTTGACATGCAGACACTGGACTACCAACCAATCCCTGACTGCATACAGGTTTGTCCAATCAAAAACAAATACGTAAATAAACAAATAAATCAACATCAGACATAAGAGGCGGAGGTCAGTGGTAAAGTACTGCAGGCAGCCTCCTCTGCTCTCTGATGGCTGGGCGGGTCAGGGTTTACTCCAGGTCCAGTCAGCAGCACACTAAATGAATGTAAGTGCTGTTGAAATGTAGCTTTACTAACACGGAGAGTTTCCTTGAGGTGTGGAGAATGCTGCTGTATCACATCTGGATGTCCACATACTGTATATGAGGATCAGAGCCACGCAGACTATCGAGCTGGATCTGTTATTGATTTAACAGACGGACACACTGACAGAAAATCTCTTTCACACGCACATTCACATCTACGGGTAATTTAGAGTTTTTAGTGTTTGGACTGTGGGAGGACAGTGGAGATAACGGTTTCTTCTCAATCTGGATTCCAGCATTTGTGGATTCGTAAATATTCAGATACTTGAGTTTGTAGTCCAGTTTTGTGTGTAGTGTTGGATTCTACATTTTGGAGGTTATGACACGCCCATTGCAGCAGGTCAATGGCGTTTCTCTCTCTACATTGTGTTGAGGTAACGAGGAGCTGCGATAAGATGAGTGCTGACTTTATAGCCTATCATGGCACATTTCCAACACACACACCCACACACACACACACACACACACACACACACATACACACAACGTTACACAATATTAATTACTAGCATCTAGTATAATTGTATGTCAATAAACGAAAGATAAAGCAAAACAAAAACATTCAAATTTTGCTCTTGAGTACAAACAAAACAAACAATAGTTAAACCCTTAAACCGTGGTGTATCTGAATAGGCACTCAGTGCTCTATTAAGTTTGACTGTTTGTGTTGCTCGGGGATCGATTGCTCGTGCCGGTGTTTTGTTGAGATCTCCACGGTGAAGAGCGAGAGTTACTTGCAGCCTCGGCTCTGTATCATTATTATTAGCGGGGTGTAAACACGCTGCACTCAAGCATTATATTGTAAGATGAGATTTATGTTTGTGAAGAATTAGTTTGATTTAGTTATTAGTTCGTTTGATTAACAATTAGTTGTTGGTTGGAAGTGTAATGTGATTTATTTAATGGTTCATCTATGTGTTTTCGTGTGAATTGGGAACTCTTGTACGGCGCAGTTTATTGGGATAATTTAGATTGGACTGACTTGAGACACAGTGAAGTGATGTGCAAAGTTTGTTTATGAGCGGACATTAGAGCACACGCGTTGTTTGGAAGAAGCTGTGCCTGCTTTCTTTTCTTTCCCACATCCCCAAATATCAGTTAAGAAATATATAACGCTATCTCTACACCAGCGTTACGATATTTATACTACAACAGTATTACAGCGAGTAAAGCAGAACATAGTACGCCCCAAGTTTAAGCATTTCCTGATTCCACTATATTATGATAAATATAATCAAAAGAGCAACTACAGACTAAACACAGAGATCCTCACCACAGTAGGAGTGTCCCCATGCATAAGTAGCCTCTTTATAATCACGTTTACATCTCTTAGACTTCACTCACTCCTCACGCAAACAGTCAGCCCCTGAAATGGTCGCATTCCTCTGTCTGTATTAATTTGCATTCTGCATTTGTATCCATCAAACTATTTCACAATGTCCTTTTCTTCTATGGTGTATATGATGATGGAGACTGAAGGCGTGGTGTCTTTTTCTCGGGTTCACTCACGTCTTACGAGTTTAGCAGCTACTACTGCTTTGGCTGAGTAGATAATTAAAAGTATTATTACAATAACATGTTATATTGCAAAGATTATCCTATCTATAGCAAACATTTAGTGTTGCCATACATTACTAAATGAAATGAAAATATTTACACATTTACATGTCCACTTATGATACCAATAGTCAAGCTAATCCTGGTCGTGGTCTTAGTCAGACTACTGCATGAATGTAGCTTCTCCCCCTACCTCTCAGGTTGGTGTTAAGGTTTTTTAACCTGAGGTGCAGATGTACCGCCAGGGGCAAACTGACAGACAGGGGTCCGTTGTTCCATTATTCCATTATTACACCGAACAAGACAGCAGCCAGTAGTGAATTTCCCACTTGTCACAGTTGCCATGTCTGTTTTCACAGACTGTGACAGGGTCAGAATGCAAAGATGGATTTCCTTGGCTATTAAACTCAAGATCACGCGCTCTGATTGGCTGGTGTGAAATCATTAAACACACCAGGTGTTGGATATTTTGGCCCTTTTTTTTGACCAATCAGAATCAAGACGGGCATGAGGTGTGATAATAGATGAAGTCCTCTTTGTGCACTTCATATTAGTGTGTGTGTGTGTTCCACAGCACTAAGACCAACCTCCATCTAACATGAAGAGCCCCTCAGAGAACCACAGCCCCAACTCCAACAGCAATTAGACCGTTTCACACCATTTGTGCAATTGTTGCAAATCAATAGCATCTCAAATGCCAGCCTAGCCTGCAGAGGGTTTCGCTTGTTAAGATCAATTCTCTGTGACCGTGCTACAGCTACATGCACATATCGGCTTATTGATACTACAGGCTGTCATGTGAGGCTCCGAACTCGCACACACACACACACACACACAAGCGCGCACACACAAGCTGTTTCCTCGCTCTGTCACAGGGTTTATTTGGAATCTGTTCATCACCACTGGAGACCGACATTTTTAATAAAAATACATCACGGTGCACATTAATAATTCACCATACAACTGCCACCGGGGCAATTAAGCGGAGTAGCAGCGTTAATGAAAGTACAATCTGTAGCACATATCTCTGTGTCAAGACCACGGCTGAGTGCTCAGCCAAACACCTCCTACATGAGCCTCGGCACAAAGGATGGCGTCATATGTTATGCTACAGCTCCCAGTGGCTTTTATCTGATGTTTTCCCCCCATATTTGTTTTTAAGTTCATCTTTGAAACAACCCACACGGGCAAACAAGGGATTAATTTCTGAGACAGGTAAACTAAACCAAACACACAAATGAGACAGAGCAATTCTGCAAGTTCTGAAGCATCTTTAACCCGTCTGTCTAGGCATGTTTGGTTGTTTCCGTCACTAAACTTTAAGTGTACAATCTCTTAGATGGGTTTGAGTGGACTCACGAACAAGCATGTGTGTGTGTGTGTGTGTGTGTGTGTAATGGTATTTTACAATGTATGAAAATTAATATCATGTACTTTTTTCCACATTATTATTTTTTTTTTACATCACCCAATTGATTCTTCTTGATACTTTTAATATTATGACATTATTCTAATTTAATATATAAGATAAAATGATCATGTGTTTTCTTCATTTTCCTGTTTGTTATCCCTCCCTCTGCCTGTGTCCCATTCCAACTACCAGGAAGCTCCACGCTGTTATCTGCTAATCCCTAAAACTGGACAAAAAGTGGAGGACATTCCACTCCACCCTGAACAGCCTCCATTAATGACATCACAGTACAAGTTCAAATTGACAGTCATTTCCCATGAGTCCGTGCAGAGGCACATGTCTTGCAGCATGCCCGTTGGTTGATTGTGCATGCTGTGGAAGGCGGGAGCATGTTATAGTGAGACGAGGCTGGCATGCACCGCTCTGCAGACTCTCACCACACAGATTGAGGACTTGGGAAAAGAAACAGACTAAAGAGACAGAGAAGACATGGCAACCGCAGGAGAGCAGGAAAGGGATGCTCACCCTCCATATGCCGGGATGTGAGGAGGAGGAGCAGCTGCCCTGAATGTGTTGTAGACGGTCCGTCCCCGACCTCGTAGGTGGGCTCCTCTGTAGGCTGCTGCTGCTGCTGCTGCACTGGCTGCTGGGTAGGGGAAACCTGGTACTGGAGAGAGAAAGAGAGACCCATCAGCTGGTGATGCCAGATTTCACTAACTGGGTATGATGCAAGAATGTCAAATTTCACCCACACTGCACATTTTTGCAGCTGATTCATGTTTTACGTTTAGATTTGACATCCCCCCCTCCACTAGTTTCAATTATTCAAAATGGTAGAGATAAAACAAAATTTCAGATTCTACGTTTTAATTATGCTCAGACAGCAAAATATATCGGCCTCTCTGCTGACGGATTTTTGCAGTGCGGCTTTTTAATTGGTAATTTAAAATGACAAAACTTGAATACTTCTTCCACCAGTGACACGCTATAAAAAACTATTTGACATTTGCAGAGAATGTCTACAGCATTCTCCTGTTGTGGAAAAGAAGGAGAAAAGAAGAAATAAAAAAAGGGAGAATGGCAATGGAGCTCTAGCAGTGCTATTGTTATTAACTTATCATTAATCTTAATGGAGGACGAGTGACACAAAGCTTAATTTGTTGAGCTGGGGTGAGTGAAGGTTGAGAAGGAGACGGAAGGGCCATTTCCAGCCCTAATTATACATCTCTCCAAAAGGAGATCTAATAAAATGCTAATAGAAACAGTGAATCATTCATTGACCTGATGAAAAATGGAAGGTTTGAGCCAAAGGATAAGAGTTTCTCAAAGAGAGACAAGGAGAGAGGAGCTGCAGGTAATTGTTCCTATTCATCTTTTGTCACCTTGGTTTTAGGAGCATGTGGCCTGAGGATCCTTAAAGTCACAAGAATGACTCTCCCTGCCACTCAAATGTAAAATCTTCTCCTTCTCTGGTATCACTTGTGTATTGTATAATATAAAAGATAGTATCCAAAAGTCATGTAAGAGCATCCTCTGCTTGTTGGACAGAGATGTCTGACTGATGAAAAACAAAGATGAAAACTTTTCCTTGCGTTTGTTTTTCTTTGTCCCATAAATCAAACCAGCTATAACATCAGAAGCTACATTTGACATCCTTCAGACAGCTCAACAGGAGGAGATGTCGATATGTGTTAGGTAAGATGAATATTTTAGCTCGCGTTCACATCAGCATTCGTTTGCTGCGGATAATCAAAGGTGGCGTTTACTTCGCCATCACCACACAACCCTCTCGAGTAGATCCATTCAAACTAGTCACGGACTTGTTTGGATTATGTTCATAGAAGGAACAGACTGTTTGTTTGGAACCAGTTGAGACCACGTTTGTTGTTGTTGTTTTGGTCCACATCCAATGCTGTAATCAGACCTGGCATAGGGTTGAAATGCACCATTCCACAAAGGGAAACAAACGGTGGTCTGACAGAACCACACTTAACCAGGTTTGTCTGCTTTTTTGAAGTGACTGACTGATCATGGTGAATTATTTTGTTGACAATTGCAGAAGGTTGTTTTTTTTCTCAATCCTGGGTATTTTGTACTTTCATTAATTCAATAAATGGCTGTTTTCCTCCTTTTAAACTGTTCTGCCACAACCTTCACTCTGCTCACCTCCAGAAAACTTCTTAATGCGGGCAAACAAACTGCTTTCACGACCAATATGAATAGAAACATGGATGATGGCGAAGAGTTATTGCATCATTGGACGGGAGCTCCTTCGCAATATCAATTATGTTCCCATTATAAGGGGAATTCAAACCTGGTATTATCATCCGATCTGAGCTATTCAATCTCAAATGGTCAACTCTAAGTAGGTCTGTCGACACCTGGCATCAAAATGCGTCTCCAGGAATGCGTCCAGAAATCGCATTTCACTTTCCCGCTCTAGATGCCATTCAAGAGGGCTTTTCTAAAAACAGCCTTGAGGTGTTTTATTTCATGTTGGCATTGCAGCCATGTCCAACTCTAACCATTCGCCTCCATCTTTTTAGAAACGTCCTCATACATTGCCCGGCTTCCATATGAATCATTCAGTTTAAGTTTTAATCAGCGTCCACTGTGCTCTGTGTGTGTATATGTGTGTGTGAAGCAGCATCCCCACCCAAAGTGATCTCATGCGGCCCAGACTACTTCTGAATGTGGTCTAAGCTATCCGATCTCAGGATGCATTGAGGATGCATTTGGTGCGTTCAGACTTGTATTTATGAGATCGGAAAGCTCAGATCGGAATTTAATGCGAGGTCTGAACGGGGCCATTGTCTCTGTTCTACCTTTCTAAACGCTGCACATCTGAAAAGTTAAAGCAGAGCAGGCTATCGAGTGAACTCAACTGACACATTTATAATGCGACTCATTTAAGAAGAGCAAATGTTATGTTATTAAAATCTTTATAACGCCATCCAACAACAACAAAAAAAGCTCCCAGATAATCAGAGACATATTGTAATTGTTATAGGTCCGTGTTTAATCACTGTCTGATACATGCAGGTAGTTACTCACCCTCCCCCGCTCTGTCTTTTTCTCGATCCATCTTTCTCTCTTGTACGGGCTCTCCTGCCCTCTTTATTGGCTTTTGTGCTACATTATTAACATTCCACCTCCATCATGGAATAAACTGTTCAAGCTGTCCCATGGCAGGAGTTTTAACTCCTTCATATTAGCATACATATTTTATCCTTTTGTCATTGTTCAATTTAATGTGTTATAACATCAGATATGACAGTCAGAGAGACATGGATGACGCCTCAAAATATAAAAGACAACTGCACCATTAAGTGCAAATAATTGAATTCCTGTCAGAATTTAATTGGAATAAATAATTTAGAATTTAAAAAGTGCAAGTCTGAAAAACTGTTTGCATATACACATATGCACACACATACAGACACACACACACAACTAAATAGTATTTTGGTGCTTGAAAGGTGAGACGAAGGTAAATCAATACAAAGCCACTTTGTAATTAAAAGAATGTGGAGGTGAATTAAGCAAACGACTGTCTGGAGAAATTGAAAATATTGATTTTCATTTACAAAATATATTTATTCCCTTTTATGCCCTTGCAGCTCTTTAAACAGTTAGGTTTCCTTCACTCCTGTCCTTTAATTTCTTTGCTCCTCGTCTCCTCTGCCTCATTCTTATCTTTGCTCCTCTTATCACAAAGTCCAGGTATTTTTCACCTTAATGGCCACGGCTAATGACACGTTGGGGGTGGAGTGGTGGAGGTGTTGCCTGTGGTTAAAGGAGGTGAAGGGATGGCCAAGATAGAAGGTGGGTCTGTTTCGGGCAGTGGGGTGGAGTTGCAGAACGTTTGTGTGTGTGTGTAGGTGTGTGTGCAGAACAGATGATAGTTTTTTTCTTTATTTGAGCGAGTCAACATAGCTCTCAGGCAATAAAGAGACTTTGTGTTGTGCCATGATACTGGGAGGAAAATCTGAAGAGGAAGAGGTGAAAAGGGTTAAAATAAGTGAGGTGTGAGTGTGACTAGCCCTGAGAAAATGAAGATGTTGCAGAGAAAGAGGAAGAAAAGAATAAGGAGGAGGAGGGAGATAATGACAGTGAAGATGGTGACAGAAGGAGAAGGACCTGTCCTCCTACCTGCATAGAACTCCGGGCTGTAAACAGCGCCGACCACTGGATTTAACTTCCAGCCTGAGGACAAAGAGACAGTAAGACAAAGACACAGACATGGTTTGAATGTTCAAAAGCCCCCGTGGCCCCCCCCAACATTCTATGATATAAATTGAGGTCACGTGGCATACATACAATTTTAGTGAGTAAATAAATAATGCACAGGTTTGCATTATTAATACGTCATTATTTTTCAGAAAACCCACCATGCAGCACCAGAAGTGCATTCAAGGGTGCAGTGTGCAGCGTGTTGAGGGCGTGGTGACACTGTTAAGCGATTTATGCAGTATGTGACGCACCAAGGCTGCATTTGGAACCTGGATAGGTTTATCGCTGGTCCATACTGTTGAATTATTAGAATACTCTTTGGAGTACTATTTGTTACGCTGATACGGGTAGAATCACCAAAATGTATGTAGAAACACGAAAATGAATTTTGATACAAAATACAACACACTCTCGTTGTAAATGCATTAAAATCCAAAAAATTGTATTTAGAAAATACAAGAATACATTTAGTGAAACCATTAAATGTAAATATTAAAATTTATTCAGTGGTTCGGTTCTGAGTCGTCTCCAACCCACCATGAGCTGAAGGCTAGCAAGCTATGTAGCCTTGTCCTCTAATATCAAATTAAACAATTGGAAAGCAGAAAAATGTCACTTGTCCACTTAATTAATATTTTTTGCAAACTGTTGTATAAATAAAAAATTAACCAATTAACTTTATCATTACTACTTTACTTAACACGTCCTCTCTAATGCCAACACACATATTAGGAATTAGCTAGCCTCCACTTCGTGATGTTACATGTGGTGCCAGAAGAAAAGTAGCTAACGCATTCTCTTTTATAAACAACCATTACTCAAAAAAGCACTAATTTACCACTTAAAAAGATTTATACAATCATACAACTTACAACTAATGCTAAATGACTAAATACTAAACAAAATAATCTAATTCAATGGGAAAATTGTGGCATCTTAGCATGACTGAGTGAAAGTAAGTAAGTGTTTTGAAAAACACAAAAATACAGAACTGATACAAAGTACGTATGGTCAAACAAAAAACATTATTTTGTATTACAAACACAGTTAGCTGAAATAATGCCCATTCCTGTGTAGAGGTAAGAGTGTGAATAGTGTCTTAGCCTTGGTTAATGCATACGTTACTGTCAGATGATCTTTGAGGTCCAAGCTATTTTTACTTGTATATTATATAGAATAAACAGCATGCAATCCTTTTAGCTGAACTGGTCTTACCGTTTGCATATGGGTTAACAGTCTTCTTATTTGTCATTACTCGGGCTGTTGCATTGTTGACCTGCAGCAGTAAAAAGGAAAAAACCAGGAGTTATGACTCATGGGGGGGCAGTTGAAGGTGGCGTGACAGCTAGAGTAACTCTGCATGCATTCTTTGCTAATGTTATAAACAAAGAAAATGTCCAAAACATGAGCAGTACACCGCGTCATGACAAACACTCATGTCGACTCATGTTGTTTTCCAAACTGCATTCAGAAACACTAAAACACATCCAAAGCAAATCATTTTCTCATTTGCATAATTTCTTTGTATAATGTTTTCCAGCATGCGCTGCCCATTTACAGTGACATTTCAACAATAGACAAAATAAAGACACAACAGATGCGCTTGACAAAATATTTTGTCATGTATAGATGCATGCGGTGGGGAGGGAGAGGAGGAAAAAAAAACAGACAAAGGAAATGTCATTGAGGAAGAGGAGGAGGAAGTATGTCGGGAGCATTATGCAACATCCAGTCAACCTCAGACATGAGAAGAACTGTTGTGGAGAAAGCAACACGGAGCATTCACACCGGAACAACAGCCTCTCCGATACATTGCACGAATAAGTACAGTCATAAAAAGAAAAAAAAAAAAAGTAGATTCAATTAAATCAATCAACCAGGTCAATCAATCAACCAGATCATTCCATCGGGTTAAATAAAATAGGGGTGCATTGTTTTCCAAAGGAAAACCAAAAGAAACGAATAAATGGGTTTCCAACAATCTCAGAAAGATGTGCAAACGAATTCATATCTCAGTGAGTATTGCTCGCACACGCAGGTTCAGGAGAACACAGTGAATGGACACACACCCCGACACGCAATATGTATGTAAATATACAGCATAAAATCAACCAAATTCAAAAAGAAAGGTCACGTGAGTTTTAGCCTTGCAAACGTTCCAAATAGAGAGGAGGAAAGAGAGGAAATGCTGGCAGAATGGCTCGCTCGCCCACACTTACCATTCCCAAATCTTTTGGACCCGCCCACTTGTTTGTGTACTGTTACCGTTGTAACTGTGTTGCGTGGGGGCCCTAAACAAGCTACCTTGGGAAGGATGGTGGGGGGAGGGTGGGATGAGAAAGGAATAAGCAGCGTCTTACTCATGTGGCCAAGAAATGTTTGCAATCATTCCACTGCACAAACTCTCTCTTTCAGCTCTCTCTATATGAGCACTTAGCTGATTTATTCAAGCATAACTCAGGCCATTTTTTTCTGTCTCTATCCATCATTCTGATCTCTTCAGACCCAAGCTGTGTCAATTTATTTACAACAGAGCTATGTTTCCATGGCCATAAATTCCTATAGAACTCAGTATCTGTGTTGAAGCATGCTGATAAAAGGAGGTAAATGAATATTATAAAAAATCATATTCCGAATAAACGTTTCATGGATGATTGCGCATGTCAAGATCAAACAAGATCAGATTTTCCAATATCAAACAAATGATTAGAGACGCCCTGTCCAAGTGTTGCTTTAATAATAATATCTGCAATTATTGGTGCAAAGTCTGAGATGTACGACATTGTATTCGGGTCACTAAAGGTACAAAAAAAATCAGCGCCAAATTTCAGACCCAAAATAGTGTTCACAATAGCGCTCACAGATCACGCATTCACACATTTATAACCTCTCACATAAATATGATCGCGCGTACGTGCTTTCAGTGGTGTGTGTGAATGACAGTATTTTTCCAAGTTATTATTCTCTCAAATTTGCAATGTTACAATCTCAGTGAATTGCACTACATATCTTTTTACTCTATAGAGATGCTCCTCTAGCCTGATAAGTCCCTAGAACCACAATGTCATGGTCAATAGCCATGATACCATCCAATGGTATTTTAAGCAAAATCTTTGAAAACGTGGCAAAAAATTAGGGAGTATGAGGCGCATTTCTATCAACTGGTTTGGAACGAATGAACGAAGCAACGCCAGAAGTTGACATAGGCTAGATCTTCCGCCAAATAATTGAGTAGAAGGAGTAGATGTTGCGAACCAGAAACAAAATAAGTCGCCTTGGATATCTACAAGATAAATTGCAGTAACTCACAGGCTAAATTCCAACAGAAGAGTTTATTTATTTTGAAGTAGCTGCTTGTTACACATCGCTCTATGTCTCAGACCAACAACACATTACTTCTGTTGTGATGCTGTCCAAACAGCTGATCAGTCATGTTCATTAAATGTTTGCTACCTCATGACTTATTCGGCGAAGACCTTCCCATTACCCACTTTGAGCATTAACTCTTTTTCGACATTCCCAAAATACACCGAGCGAGCGAGGCGAGCGTAAAAAAATATTTTTGCCCAACTGAGTTAGTTTGTTCCACTTTCCAACAAGCTTTTCTGATGCATAAAAATATCTAGATGATAACCCGGCTATTGAGGGCATGAGAGGATGCAGAAGAGACAAAAATGACATCACACATCATTGTGGCTTTCTGCATCACAGACTCCTCATCTGTACTTGGCTATGTAGGGAGAAGCACCACCACAACATCATCAAGACAGGAGAGTGGAGAAGTTTGAGCGGCTCGGTTATTTGGGGATTTTTGAAATAAAGCTTAAAAAAACTTCAAATAGGTTTTGACTTTGTGCGGAATGAACAATCAGCCAAAAGCAGACCTAAAAAAAAAAAACCCAAAGCAGCCCAAAGCAGCTGTCAGAGCCTTCTAACAGACGACATTGCCCCTAACTAACTAATGGATGGTTGGACAGCATCGCAGATTTGAGGTTTAATCGTTGTTGATTGATATTCAGGTAAAAAAAGGGACAGAGTTATGCTTAATTTATGATTGGAGAATCCAGTTGATTGGACAAAACAGTGAAGTAGCTCTTATGCATGCTATCGAATCATTCTAGTTATGAACCTTGCATTTGGCTGACAAGGTGTCCTCAAATTCCTAAGCAGTTCTCCTGTTGATGGATAAGCAAAATTTGAGGATCTTCGCTTTTTTTTTTTTTTTAAATAAAAAGTGTGTGTCTCACTTTTAAAACCATGGTGATTCCAATTCTTTTGGCATTACAAAATCAAGCAAAAAAAATGAGAGAATGAAATGAACAAGCAAAGTCTTTAACATACAATAATAATAATAATAATAATAATAATAATGATGAAGGATAATGTTAGACTTATATGCTGACATTTATTCGTATTTGGATAAAGGAAATCGTATGAGGGAAGTTATGGCATGGATATATGGCAGGAAGTCAGAGAGACAACGTGAGGACGAGATGTCGGACGACAAACAAATACACAAACACACACACACGTACACGCAGACAGAGGAAGAGGAGGACAGAGAAAGGAAGGATGTAGTTGAAAGAAATACTTTGCGACATGCACCTCTATTTTACGGCCTTCTACCACGGTGCCGTGTAATTTCTCTCTGGCCCTGTCGGCGTCCATGCTATGCTCGAACGTTACGAACCCAAAACCCTGCATGCAGGATAGAAAGAGGCAAGAACAACACACACATTATTCTTTACATACCATACTCAACATTACATTCAGTAATAAAGTCTTATATCAGTGTGTAAGAATCCAAAACACAGATTTCATCAAAATTCTCTGTACAAGGCTTCTAAAAGACATTTGACTGTACATATCATCTTCATTACACAGCAGAACCAAGAAAATATGGAGACATTGTTGTTAAGTAGTTATTTAGGACATATAAGTGGATTTCATAAAACACAGCACCAGAGACGAGGACACAGTCACACAGTCTTCATTCATTAACATATTCCTGGGCTTTTTGAGTCAAAAACACAAACTCTATGTAGAAAAGGGGCCTCCAGTCTTTAGTCTGGACTCTGAAAAGTCCTGGTGTTTGTTCTTATTCCTGTGACAGTCCTACATTTTAATCTAGACTCTAGGACAGTCCTGGTCTTTATCCTGTATTTAAGGACAGTCTTGGTATTTCTATTGGTTGTGGGTCAGTCCTGTTCTTTAATGTGGACTCTAGGACAATCGTAGTCTTTAGCCTGGAATCTAGAACAGTCCTGGTCTTTGGCCTGGACCATTGGACAGTCGTGTTGTTTTTCTTAGTTGTGTAAGAGTCCTGGTTTTAAGTACAGACTCTGAGACAGTCCTTGAGTTTAATCTAGACTAGGGGAAAGTCCAGATATTTTCTTTAGACTGAGGGACAGTCCTGGCCTTATGTTTTCGTCTCATTGTGTCTGGTACAGCTATTGTCTAGAGTCTGTAAGCTGTCTGTTATAGTTCAGAGGTGTCCTTAGTTGTTAACAAAGACAGACGCCGGGTTCCAAAGCTCATATTTGATAAATCCTTGCTCTTCGATCGTTGCGTGACCCAGAAACCGATCTGGTCGGCCATCTGAATCATCTTGAGACAGCTTCCAGGAGGAGACATGAGTGAGGAAACATGAGACAATGCTACATGTAAGTCTGTTATCAGACAAACACAGCGCTTCTCACCTCCTTATAAGAAGCATATCATAGATTATGACTCAATAAATTCCTCTCCTATTTCTGTAAGTGATGGTACTGAAGAAAGTTCAGTGGTGTTATAGAAAAAGTAATGATGACGAAATTCTAGAGTTATGGCTGAACTGATCTGTAGAAAGTCAGACTGCACTGCATATGTGGACTGCAAACAGCATCTCTGGACCCCCTGAACTCCACCATGTGACACGATCGATAGACAGAACCCCAACTGGCCCCAGACAAGTAATGACTTCTTTTGAGCACACAGGTTAAAAACAGCTGGTTCAACAGCAGCCAAACCGAATCCATCAACGCTGAGACGGAAAAGAAACACCATGTACCTTTGAGCCGCGTTCGTTGAAAATGATCTCCACGTCTAAGATTTTGCCAAATTGCTGTAAAAAGAAACAAAGACAAACAGTGCAATTATATCAAGTGACATCATTTTACTTCAGATCGACTTGTGTAAAAATTGCTGAGATTAATGTTTTAAAGCAAGAAATAATAATAATTAAAAAAAAATCATTGTGTTTGATCCCACTTTTTATTTGTTTATTTTTATTGCTTCCAGCACTGAGTTATGATTGTTTTCTTTCAGTTTTAGGAATAACGTCATTACTACAGTGCACTGTGGTGGTTACTACTGTCCAAACGTCTACAGTTGTGTGAAATCAAATACACAGAAAGAATTTCACCACAGACGTATTAGCTCAATTAAGAGCAAGGTTATAATTACACCTTGCATTAATATCCGTCCTCGCTATGGGGATTTATTATTCAGATGCTGAGGTCTCATTATGGGGTTTGCATAGGATGCTTGAAGTGGAAAAAAAGGGGCTGGTACTCCCATTGTTGGTATGTTGGAGTGTGTATCAGCCAGCAAATCATTCATTTTGAATACTTCTGCAGCGAATAAACAATACGTGGGCTCACTGCTAAACTTCTTGAACTTTATTTCAGATACTCAAATAAAAAAACAAAACAACCCAGCAGCTTTTCATTTTACAGTCAGATCTCAGTATGTGGGCCATCAGGCTATTTAAGCTCATCCTTCCTCTGTGGAAGATCATCAGTCATTGAATAACTAATAAGTTTTATGTTTGGGCTGTCACTGATAGGTCCCCATTCACGGCACAGAGGTTAATATTCATTTATTGAGTCGTGCTGTCTATTATTAGTACAAATTACCCCTCACAGGGAAAATAATCTAAAACTATTTCAACTGATTGGTTTTGTGAAATGTCTATAACTTTGATGTGGCTGAACTTTAGAGTTTATCGAAGACAGTTGGACTTACGCCAAACATTTGCCTGAGGTCTGGGTCTCTGAACCTGAAGGGGATGTTGGAGACGTGAAGCCTCTTGGGTTGGGCCTTGCTGTCTGTGTGTTCTTGTGCAGTCTGCGTTGGTGGCTGACTGTCCGTCTGGGCAGCGTCATCTGTCTGCTGGAAAACACACAGAATCAATGTTTGCAGGAGCTCGGGCTTGCTGACGCGATCACACACACATACAATTACTGCATGCATTTTATAATCAAATGTTTGTATTTTTGGAGCTTGTGGAAATAAGACACATGAGAATTGTGGACTTAAAACACATAAGGTAAATTCATAGGACAACCAATACATTCTGTATATATACAATACATACTGTATAGCTATATATAGTAACTTTACTGAATGCAAGGTAGCGTTAGCAAGAAGCCACAAGGAATAAAATTAACCTCTTAACAAAAGGTTTTTCATTCCTCCTCTCTCTTCTCCGTGTTCTCTGTGCCTTACGCTCAAACAATCCTGAGCTCCGGGCCAGCTAAAAATATAACCTGTGTTCTGTTTGTGTGTGTGTGTGAGTGTGTGTGTGGTGAAGTAGAATAAGGCCAGCAGACTGCAAGTGCTGCCCACATGTGTAGGTACACACGCCACATATGAAACAGAGCAACAGACACACACACACACACACATGCACAGCAGCGACTGCCATCTGTGCAGCCTAGGGTTCCTCTTTGGCAGCAACATCCACCTCCGCTCTGAGCGAAGACATAAAACAGAGAGACAAAGCTTCTTTGTTGACATGTGAAGCGAGGCCAGGCTGCATTTAGAGGATTTACAGGCACGGCAGAGACGAAGAGAGATGATGGCTAACTTCAGGTTGTTCGAGAGAGAACATAATCTGACGAGAATCAACACAGTGGAAGTGAAAAGTGATTAAAAAATGTCTTCAAACACTACCTGCTGCTAAACATCGCAGTGTTTGATCTTCTTTTTTTTTTTTTTTTAAATCAATTACCCGAAGTAACTTAGAAATTACCTAAAGGATTCGAGAGAATTTACTGAACCTGGAGGTGATGGCCCTGCCATCTTTTTTGGGTGGGTTGTCAGATCAAACTGGCTACATCTGTCGGGTGGGAGGGGCAGACTGCTTCTCCATCCACCCGTCCCTCTGACTCTCATCCTCTTCCTGACACAAAGTTCAGACCCAAAAGCAAACACAGAGGCAGATGATCGAAGTAAATCAACATCTGCTTTAATCTTGGACAAAGGTAGGCAAAGGTTGGGCACACAGATCTTTCGGGCTAAGCAGAGCCGAGGGGAGCAGACAAAACTGATAAACGCGGCTGAGCGAGCAGGATCAGACAAAAGAGGGTCGAAAGAAACAAGGCAACAACTCCGAGTCCCACCAGATCCACACACGAGTGTGCAAATTAACGGCAAACTCACAAGTCCTCGCCACCAGTATCTTATTGTGTTTGTTTCCTCAATCTTCCTCCTCTGCTAGCAAGCATTAGCCCTAGCTAACCACCTAACGTTAGCTACTTTCTGCTGATTTTGTCATAAAATAAATTAGGTGTAAGTGTAACTGTATCAAAGAGAGCAACTATTGCACACCTGCTAGCCTCTTTTTATGACGTCCTTTGTCGTACACATTCTGCGTCTCGTATATTGAAGTGGATTTGTCTTCTTTAAAGGTGGTGTTAGCTGCATCATGTGGGGCAGGAAGTTAGCATGATTCAAACAGCCAATGACAGCACTTTGGAGGCGGGCACACACACTTGAATGTGATTGAAATAAAGATTCCATAGAAAGTTTATGTTTTATATTTACTTTTTTGTTGTTCAGTACTTTGAGTCCAACATTATTTTACTTCCTGTCACATTACTTTAAACAACAGGAAATACATATGTTGGTTGCTAAACTTTAAAGACTGCATGAAGAGACAAAAAAAATGCTTACTTCATGAGGGAACACTGGAGCTCTAGTCATAGTGTTGCATCGTCACACTGTCGCCTTAAAAAGTGATCAAATCAATCTCTCTCTCACCTTCCTCCTATAATATCTGTAAACTCTGACCTTTTCCTTGTATTTTGTGTGTTATCATTACGACGTACGTATCATATACAGTAAGTCTCGTGGCTTTCTTTGCATTCTGGGAATAGAATTGACTGTTTTGTTGAACGAATCATCCTGAAAGCCACAGACCGGGGAAGAAGACAAATAAAGCAGTGGTTGGAACATATGAGGGAAGGAACCGCAGACACATGATGAGTGCTCCAGATGTACGTATGACATCTTTTAGCAGCTCTTAATGTTTCTTTCGAGCAAATGAAGACAATGTAGTAAAACTATAAAAGATATTACCAGGCTGGAAATGTGACTCTTAAATGATGACGCACATTTGTATTTACATCTATCTATCTATCTATCTATCTATCTATCTATCTATCTATCTATCTATCCAACCATCCATCCAACCATCCATCCATCCATCCATCCATCCAGAGTTCCAGGCCAGGTTTTCCAGCCTGCTCGTTTGCAGTTTGGTCTCACGTCTTCCGAGGCCTTTTTCGGCTACTTT
>OMNV01009203.1:22864-44623 GCA_900303265.1 Brotula barbata | reverse complement strand
CCTGCTGCACTCCCTACAACCCCCCAGGATCTTGGAGTCTCTACCAATGAGAGCTCTACAGCCGTATTCCTTCCCAGAGACAAGAACCTCCAGGTCTGGTGCAATCCTTCCCCCTGCTTGTCATACTGCTTAACACCAATCACATGCTCGGTGCAGAATGATTCCGCATCATGGAGTTACTGAATTGGCAAAGCTCACAGTATGTGGGATTTCATGGTTACCACCCCTGGGCATGACGACTGGCTGCCTGGTGAAGACTCAGACCTCTGCCAACGCTGGGAAATCGGTTCGTCTGTTAACCGTTGATTGATGAAAATGTTCCCATCAACGGTTGTAGACAATCCAGATAACGGACAGGATGGTGGAGGAATATTTAATATATTGTACAAAATGTACAGTTGGATTCACAACCGGTTTGATTCTGGCCGTTTACACAAAAGTTTGATGATACATCATTGTTGATATTTGCAAATTTGTGTATCACAGCAGTTTAAAATAGAAAATATCATCCAAGTCAAAACTCAAGATCAGGGCAAGTGGATGTCTGTCAGAGGAACATCAAACATTAAATATGGTGGGAAATCTTTTCAGGGAGGGGAAGCAATGAGGGAGGGCAGGAAGTAGGAAAAAGGGAAGAAAGTTCTCTTCATTCTTTTTTTGAACTTTGCATCAAAAATGAACCGTAGTGGATCCCACGTGTACCATCTTATCTTAACATTCTGAGTAAGCTGCATCAGACATTTAACTCCAATCTGTTTTCTCAACATAATATCTGTGCAGAGCAGAACAAATCTGCTGAAGAAAAGTTTTACAACATTTATGATAGTAGCATGAATTTCAATGAGAAACATACAAAGAGTTCTGTCATATTCATCCACAATAAAGAGGTGAAACAGAGGCAATGGCCTGAGAGTGATCTGGAGTCAGGAAGAACAAATCCATAAAGATGATGATAAATAATATACCCCATGAAAACTATAAAATGTTTTGACAGCTGTTCTTATCAGCAGGAGTCAGTAGGAGAAAAGATGAATGTGGGAGGGGAGATAAGGATTCACAGGTGAGCTGTGCTGGGACCTAACTTTTTTTCTGGCTGGCACATTAAGATTATTACTATCAATCTGTCAGGTTAGTCCTCCTGGATTCAGAGCTTCCTGTGAACGAGGTCTCCCAAAGTGTACCATCATCCATGCGCCACACACACACACACACACACACACACACACAGGTGGACGACTGGACCACAGACCGGACGTTTACGCACCTGATTCACCTGACACGGAGCCAACGCACACACAAACATATCCCTGCGGTCTCCTCTTTATTAGTGAGTGCAGACTGTGAGTTTTTGTCTCGGCTCTGTTGACACTTAAGCTTCTGTGTACCGGTCCCTGTCTGCCATTGACCACGACTGAAGTCTGTTGTTTACCTTGCAGCCTCTCCTCGCTCTCCATCCAAACAGTTTGGACGTGACAGCCAACACACCACATATTCCTCTGCACACTGTTAATTTCACTTATTCAGGCACTAACATCTCCCCAACACAGAGAGTTGTTTTGACTTAATCTGATGTCTTTAATGTCAATCATAGACAGCATAGCAACAATAAAAATGATAATAGTCCCTAAAAATAAACTATTAATAAACGAAATATTTTTTTGTAATATCTCGGTTCGACCCAGCACTACATGGTTTAAATCCCTCAATCCCATTAATCAAAATTTTACTTGAAAAATTAAAAAAACCGAGGCCAAGTTGAAGGAAATTGAGATTAACATGAACCTCGACAGCTGAATTAACATTTTCTCAAGATTAAACCCTCAAAGAAGACTGTATCTAAAAATCTACTAATTATTAGGGAAATCTGATGAGGAAATGTGCACATCACCAATTAAATGATAACACTTACTTTGGCTAAATTTAGTATTAGCATTACATCGGTGATAATAGCAGGCGAAAGGCTTTGGTTGGATGGCCATCGGTGAGTTGATTGACAAAGGAGCACGTTTGCATAGAGCAAATGACAACATCAACATCAGACAGATGCATTGATATGTCCTGCTGATGCTTGCTCTGCACAATATCAAGCATCGGATGATACTCTCCTGTCATCCAACCTTATTAAAAGAAGCACAGATCACAACCTGTCACAATATGATAACGTGCAGTTGAGAGGAAGTTTACTGAGGTCATGAAGATGGAGTTTTGACTTCATCTTCTTCATAAGACACAGATTTAGTTCATCTGAAAGCTACCACGAGGTTTAATTGCCACAGTGTGGAATTAGAAATACTTTTACTTTACTTTTACATCCAATTCGTAAGTATAGTTATTATCCCGAAAAGTATTTTTAACATCAGCAGTTAATTGACTTTAACTGAAGTGTGTTTTCTAATGGGAGCGAGTCATTTTTGAATCAGATATCTTTATTTTCAAACAAGTTCAACCCGCAGGTACTTTATAAACTCTCCCCCAGGCAGCATAACTTTATTAATTATTTGTTGTATTTTTTTTACTTTTGCTTCGGGGGTCTCCTTATTGTTACATCCATTACATTATAAGCCATTATTTCTTACACGCACACACACACACACACACAGGTAGCCCATTTAGATGAAAAAAGGGCTCCCTGATGAATGGTTGTCCTGGCTGCGCCCTGTTGAAACAGCCTGAAACCCAGCAAGCAAACCTCTGGTGAACACAGATACAATGCAGCAGCAGCAGCAGCAGCAGCAGCAGCAGCAGCAGCACAGTGATTAATCTTTGTCCTTCAGAAAACAGCACTGGATGGGTGAAGTGGCCACATGAGTGATTACACTTGACTGTGCACTGTTGATGAAAACATTAAGCAACAAAAACAATAGCAAAGGATGAACTGCTGGACAGAGATGATGACTCTTAAGTGCGACAGCTGCTCTTCAGTCTCTGACAAGTGTGTTCGGTGAGGGTCGGGACCTCTGGGTTTATTTGATAAGGGGTGATTGTCCTGTCAAAAATGGCAGGAAGAAATATGACAGCTTTTCCCCCAACAGGGCGTAGGAAACATGACCGCTGCCCCGATAGGAGGGGTGGAGAAAAAACAGCTTTCATCACATCATAAAATTATTTGTTTACATGAAAGGATTTAATGGTAAGGAATCGTTTATGAGTAAACAATAAATCATTGTAATCAAAAAAGGTCATTTATAAAAATAACAACTTTATCCACCCAACTTTGCTTGAAAATAGATTGATTTCCAACAGTATGTCTCTATTATTCCATATAATGGATTTGTGTGGAGAAATATTCTGTGCATAACATAATATCCAAGCTAAGACTGCCGGTTGATAAAATTTTGTTAACTTTATGGGTAACTTGATAATGTTATTATTACAAGTAAGTAGAAGATGAAGAAGATAGAAGACCCACCCACCCATGTTTTAAATCATTCATTCATTCAGCTTCATATCTGGACCCTGACAGTATTTCATTTTTAGGTAATAGCGTTTATTTTGTCAGAGCAAAATTAATGAGAATGTTGTTGATTTCTTAGATATTGAGTCTCAGATAAACAAAGATAAAGCAGGAT
Source organism: Brotula barbata (assembly GCA_900303265.1). NCBI lineage: Eukaryota > Metazoa > Chordata > Actinopteri > Ophidiiformes > Ophidiidae > Brotula > Brotula barbata. Next base: position 41,054 of record OMNV01009203.1, on the reverse strand, counting down.
AAGCACGTTGAAGATCCACATATTCATTCTCTTTAGACATTTAAAGTGTATTATTTGTATTTTATTTTATTTCTTTTTCTCGTCTTTTTAAATGAAGGAGCAAAAGATGAGTTGTTGTGACATATGGCTCGGATAAGAAGTAACTTCATAGGTCACGTGGTCTGGTCCGCTTTGTAAATTGAGCTCCACCTGCGTATGAAACTTTTCCCATGGACCTTGAACGCAGCACTCTGGCGTCTCTTCGTTGGAAAGTGAACAAATCACGCTGCTAAACCTGGTCGCATTTAAAGGTACATTCTTTTTGAAATTGCCGTTTAAATTGGAATAAACTCAATTGTCTCTCGCTGTAAACATTCATACGTTTACGTTTAAGCTGTTATCGTGGGAAAATCGTCTATTGTAATATTGTTACCGTTTGCTAACTAGCTAGCTGGTGTGCTGGGATGGGACTTCGGACAGTTTGCACAAACATTTGAGCATTATTTGGTCGCAAATTAATAACTCAAAACACGCCTTTGCAGAACACTACCTGTAGCTTATTAGGGTGAAGTATGGCCTTAGTTACAGCCAATGTTTATGTTTTACAGAGGCATCTTTTAATGACGAAGACGCTATGAACTAGGATTGTTTGTATCAAAGTGTGTCAAGGATGCGTTCAAAGACCTGTCAGTTCGTCGATCACTGTAGGACTGAATGTGTTAAACAAATATTACAAATGGAGGACATTGGGCATTAATTACTAATTAAATGGTTACAGGGTTAAAATTCTTCTCAAGTTGGCAGCCGGCAATTAATATCTCCATTATATTTTTTTATGAATTGCTCAGAAGCCATTATTTTAGTTGTTATTAAACTTCTGACGTTATTATTATTATTATTGTTGTTGTGAAGATGACATAAACAACAATGAACTGGAGCGACGGAAGCAACAGTTTTTGTAAATGCTCCATTTTAATGGATGGATGGATAGATAAGTATGGTTAAACACAGCTAAATTCACAAACTGCTGATGCTTGCTTCCAACTTCTCCCTTGGCTCTTGGGCACAGATATATAGTCGTACTGCATGCTAATTTTGTCAGTGTGTGACACGAAACGGCAGGAAACCTCACATGGAAGCAGTAATATTTTCATCAGAACAATGACCATTTAAGTTCTTGGGCCCCATGAACTCTTTCAACCCCCAGGTGGATGTAAGAAAAGCACAAAAAGGAGACACTGATAACCAGAGTCAAATTCCTTGCTTGCTTGTTTGTTTGTTTGTTTTTTGTTTAGGTGTGACTATGGGGAAGGCACTGTCCCACCTGACGAGGCAGACGCTCCATGGTGAAGGCTGCGAGAGCTTGACTTCTCTTGAGGACTCCGAGACTGAGCAAGGGAAGGGTGATGTGTCACAGTTCCCCTACGTGGAGTTCACTGGACGAGATAGTGTGACATGTCCCACGTGCCAGGGCACTGGCAGGATCCCCAGAGGTCAGCAGGACTACTTACTGCTTACAGAGTTTGTTGTCTGGATGTTAGAGTTGGAGGCTTAGGATGTAAACGTTTCATGTCTGAGTAGGACACAGTGTCATACAACAACCTCTTGATTGCTAATTGATATATTGACATTTATTTCAGGTCAGGAAAATCAGCTCGTGGCATTGATTCCTTATAGTGACCAACGACTGCGGCCCAGGCGGACGTAAGTCATGTGTCCGTGTGTGCACAAAAAGCATCACCGTACATTCTCTGGCTCCAGTTTTTGTTACATTTGGGAACATGTATAAAAACAGACTAAAAAGAGAAGGAAATCGTACTTTCTATCATTTTCACGGAGAAAAGTCTATTCTGATTGGTGTTATTGTCGGTCATCGGCAACAGTTCTGGCATAGCATCCTTATCATCACCCTTACTCCCCCTGTAATTGAATGAATGTTTTATCCCAATTCTAAGAATTAAATATGGCTGAACAATAACGTAACATTTCTATTTGAAAACTGATTCCACGAAGCGTTCATAAACAGTATTTAAGGTGCTACATGTTTGAATATTAGTTTTCAAACAGACTTCATGTTGTCTCGCTGAAAGCATCAACAGGAACCAACCTTTGCTGTGTCACGCATCCCTGCAAATAACACACTGTACAGCCTCAGTTTCACACCAAATGGGTCTAACAATCCTCGAGACAAAAGAGGACATTCAAGTCCATGCAAGTCAAACCACGGCGGTATTTTTAGTCTACAATGCACGATGCAAGCTGAAATGTCCTGGTTTGCTTCTGTCCTCTTCAGGAAGTTTTATGTAACAGCATCAGTGGTGGCCTGCCTGCTGCTGTCGAGCCTGGATGTGTTCTTCCTCTTCCCACGTTCCATCGACGTGACCTATGTCGGGGTGAAGTCTGTTTTTGTGAGCTATGACGCAGACAGACGCATCGTCTATCTGAACATCACGGTGAGCTCCCTCAGTCCAGCCTGAAGCAGCACCGACGGTTACAGTAGAGATTTGAGACATTAAATCTGAGCTACAGACTGTAAACTTTACAGCGATATGATTGATAAACCCATTTTAATTAAAAGATGAAAGACACCTTTCAGGCTTTATTAAACGATCTATCATCTGAAATCTGATCACCCGCGGGCTTTGCAATCGTGACATATAGGACGGCAGCTTTCAGAGACTCGCTTGCCATGTGCGTTATTGCAAATTTCGGTTGTGCAAATGGCCGTTTCATATGATCCTCTAACTCTGATTCTCCTTTCAGAACACTCTCAACATCACCAACAACAACTACTACTCAGTGGAGGTGGCAAATATCACCGCACAGGTGCTGTTTCTCAGGACGGTGATTGGCACAGCTGAGTTCAGTAACCCCACCTCAATCAGTCCCCTGGACATGAAGCAGGTACGGCGCAGACTCGGTTCGCCGCTTATTGTGAGTTCCTGTGTGAAGGCACAACTGTGAGCCGCTTCACTTTTTTTTTCCCCAGATCGATTATATGGTTCCCACCGTGGTAGCAGATGAGATGAGCTACATTTAGTGAGTATAAACTGAGCTCAGTGTGATGTGCTGACTGTCTACATGTCCATCACCTTTCCTGTCAAATGTCTCAAACAGGATTCCTCCCCTAAAAATGTGGTCGAAGATGCAGCGTTTGTTTATTCTCGGTCAGCTTTGGGGGGGGGTGTTGAGGGCTGAGGGTGCCTGTGGGTATCTGGCCTCGGGCACCAAAATGTTTAGAAACTGTCCTCTTATTCCCAGTTCACATTTTGAAAAGATATTTGAAAGTAGTCAATTTGTACAGAGGGACATTGGAACGTTGCATTTGGCCACTGTTGTACTAACACTAAAAAAAGAAAATAACTACACTAACTTTTATTTTGTGTAGTTATTCAATCAAGCAGGTTCTGTTTTCAGAAACCAATGAATGGAAGGTACATGGACCCATAGATTTATGCTGAATTCACTTGTGTGTCGTAGCCTGTAACTTGACGAGTGGAGCTGTTACATAACACAGAGTCAGTTTGCTGAGTGAAAGTGGTCCTCTTGAGTTTGGACCTCAGTTGAACCTGTTTTATTTTCCAGTGACTTCTGCACACTGAAGAGCATCAAGGTTCACAAAATTGTTGTCTTGATGCAGTAAGTTGCCTTTGATTAAATGTTTTTGAATTACTACACAGCTCAGTAAAGTGTTATGTTTGCTGAGTGTAGAACTCATCCAGCTGCTCTCCTCATTCCAGAGTGACCGTCACCACAGTGTATTTCGGTCATGCCGAGCAGGTCTCTCAGGAGATGTACCAGTATGTAGACTGTGGCGGGAACACCACCTCGCTCAGCGGGATGAGAAAACCCTCGGAACTCCCTAACCCACCTGACTAACCACACCACTCCTCTCGTCAACCACAAAGTTCTCTTTTGACTTTTCACTTCCCAATTTCAGTATGTTTAAACGTTCAAACTTTGACCTTCTCATCCTTTGCCACTCAGTACGTATATATTATATCTGATTATTGCTTTGCCAGATTCACATCAGATTGAAATCAGCATCATTTGATTTAGGCTTTACGCTGGACTTCCTCCTCAGAGTAAAGTGTGCATGTAAGCCCTCTTGAGGTAAGACAGTGAAATAGAATTTAATCTTCGAAGCCGAGAGCTGCTGCAGGTTCTAAATATGTCATGTTCCTCTTACCAAGATATCAGACTGATCTCTACTCATCACTGCTGTAATGATGACATAAATTGTATGTTACTGACAAGAACAACCATGTTGGATAATGCTATATTCTTGGGTTTTGCTGTATTCCTTTCTGCAGCCTGTCTAAGTTTGGAGGTCCACAGGAATGACTCCCATGATGAAACTTCCCCGGCTAGACTAGAATGTGCATAAGCTTCTTAAATAAAATATCCTTAAATTATGATCATAATCTTTTCAATAAGATAAAATAAGATTAAGTTGTCCTCTTAAGACAAGATATTACAAATTGCACTCTTGTGTTGCTTTGCTTGTTTTGTAAAAGGTGTACCGATAAAAGCAAGGAAAAGAAGTCCTGAAACATAGTTTGATGATTACAAAACCATAATGCACTTTGTTCCTGTGTATAATGCACATTTCATTATCACTATGCTATCGAACTTCACCATAGCTTTTTCAAAGTATTTATTTTAAAAAAATGTATTCATTGTACTGCAGAGGAAAAGGAAAGATATCATATTGTTGTAAGATTTGTTTTTTAAAACGTGATTACATTGTTGGGATATTCTCCCTTTCTGCAGGCCTTTGCATTCATATAATGTACTGCACTGTACCTCTAATTTGATAAGAGATATTCTCCCCATTTTGTGCATTCCTTTTGTATACTGCATTCCATATAAATTACCAGGTGAATTTGGAAACACCAGTAACCTGGCTCAATGACACGTGGATGCCCATGAAAGCTTCTTCGAATAAACTGTTCAATATTTCTCTTAATTTTGTTGTGTTACTAAGAGTTTGATTAAAATATCATCTCTGTTATGCTTACCCGCACATACGTAGACAGAATTAATATGATTCTTATTTGTATCAAGCAAACTGACTGCACCTTTACATTTAATGGACTCACACTCGAGGTGGGACGACAGTGAACTTAACTGCTGTATCAGTTCTATCACTCTTGTCACCCATTGTCTGTTGGTCGTGCTGTTTGTGAACGGCAAAAGGCCTTGATAAAATGTGTAATGTTTTGACATGTCCCAGGGAAGATCCCATCAAAATCTGAGCCCTTGTCTGTGAAAACAGCTAAAAAGTTTTTTCTCATATGGATGTTCATGAAACACAGATGAAACGCTTAACACACAAACTTCAGTGTGGACATGTAAGATTACTTTATATGTAAATATTTTCAAACACTACAACTTAAAGAGTTTCTCTAGAATGAAGTCTTAAGTGAACATTTAAGTTTGACTTGTGAATATATCTTTTACCGCAAACTGAACAGCTGAAAGGTTTCTCTCTGGAGTGAAGTCTCATGTGAACAGTTAAGTTAGGTTTCTGAGTGAATCCTTTACCACAAACTGGACAGCTGAAAGACTTCTCTCCAGAGTGAAGTTGCATGTGACCAGTTAGGCTTGGTTTATGAGTGAATCTTTCACCGCAAACACTGCAACCGAAAGGCTTTTCTCCAGAATGAAGTCGTGTGTGAACGGTCAAGCTTGCTTTATGGGTGAATGTTTTCCCACAAACAGAACAGCTGAAAGGTTTTTCTCCAGAGTGAAGTCTCATGTGAACAGTCAAGTTTCCTTTCCTGTTGAAACTTTTACCACAAACTGAGCATGTGAAAGACTTTTCTCCAGAATGAAGATGCATATGAACCGTTAGGTGTCCTTTTTGGTTGAATCCTTTACCACAAACTGAACATGTGAAAGGCTTTTCTCCAGAATGAAGGCGCATGTGAGTAGTTATTTTTGATTTATGAGCAAAGCCTTTACCACAAACCGAACACGTGAAAAGCTTTTCTCCTGAATGTAGTCGCATGTGAGTGGTTAAAGTTCCTTTGTGATTGAAATTTCTTCCACAAACTGAGCAGATAAACGGTTTCTCCCCGGTGTGGATTCTCATGTGTCTCCTCAAATCAGACTTTGAACGGAATCTTTTCTCACACTCAGAACAGATGAAAGCTTTCTTGTCATTGTCACATCCTATATTACTTAGAGGGACCTGTTTATTTTTTTTCAAAGCGGACTGCGGTTCTTTGGTTTCCTCCCAATCATCATCATCATCAGTTTCAGACTCAGAAGAGCCTGAATTCTTATCTTCACTAGCTGGATCTAAGTTCCTGTCTGGTTCTGTTTCTGGATGGTCCTCTTCATCAGATTCTGTTTTCATCTGTTCAGATGAGCTATTGACTGGAAGCTCGTCTTCATTGTCCTCCACAGTTTGGACTTGCTGAAGCTGGGAGTACTGAGCTTCCTCTTCATCATTTTCACTCTTTACAAGAACAGGATCGAAGGTGAACTTGTTAATAGCAGCCTCGTCCAGACTTTGAAGCTGCCCTTCCTCCTGAAGGCGCCAGAGTTCCTCCTCTTCCTCTTTAATGTGAGGAAGCTCTGGATCCTCCTGCTTTACATTGGAGCTCTGCTTCCTTTGCAACAGCTGCTGAACATCTGCAAGAAAAAAGGTGTAAACAATTCTGTAAATCATTCTGTGTTAATGGTAACTATGCAAAACATTTTTCATTCATTCATCCATTTATGAGTTTGTGGGCCAAAAACTTCACAATATATTTTCAAGTTGTTTCTGTGTTGGTGGAAACACATTCAAATGTATTTTTTTTGGGCACAACCAAACAATGACAATGAATGCGCACATCTTCTACTTATAAATATTCAGGTCAAATAATAAAAATACCCACATCAAGCAATGAATACTCATACATCAAATAAAGAATATTGAAATGATCAAAAGCCCTGCCATTAACTAATAAAAGCTCAAATATCGAAAGCCCAGCCGTCATAAACACAGACACACAATATGTTCCATAGAAGATGACCACATACAATAAAAAACAAGGGTGAATACTGAGAAAAACAAAACAAACAAACCTGCTCTGTGTAGGTGAATTTCGGGATTCCAAACGGCGTCCAGCTGTTTGTACTGCCACTCGTTCTCGTCTTTTAAACGACAAACTTCCTGGAGTTTGGACATTTCCACACGCTGACACTAACTTCTTAGGTGACAAACTCACACGGTTTGCTCTTTATCAAAACGTGATTCTAATTAGCGTCGTGTCGCCGAATTCCGCCCGTATCCGTATATTTTCGGCTAGCAAGCTAAGCTAACGTCAACGGCTTTGCGGGATGGATGAGTTAGCAATAAATCGGCGAACAGCACGAAGTCCATTCAGACAACTTTATCCACGCTATGCAGAGGCTCTGGTCGTCCATTCCTGCTGTGTGGATAAGTTACTTTACGGAAGAAAAACGGACCAAAGACTCAATGTAGTGAAACAGTAAAAACGATAGATGCTGTGAGTGAAATCACTTCCGGTCCAACATTCATCGTTGATCTTCAAAATAAAGTTTGTTCCAGTTAATCTGAGGTCTCTTTGAGTTTAGTACTGGGGAGTACTAAAGAAATACTCATGTTTTCGGACAGCACTATTCATTAACGCAACACAATTTATTGCCACGGGAATGAATAAAACGAGCATGTGTGATTCACTGTACAACCCTTTCACTGTAATAACCTGCACTCAATGTAATCTCGATTTCGTTCGTTATTGGTTGTCAATATAGAGGAAATACATCCCATAATTCTTGGAGGATGTTTTCCCACTATCCCCACAGTGGGCTGGTACAGCTTTTCAGTGTTGCACAAAGCTCTTTGGACATTATCAAATCACAATTGAAGCATAATAATAAACATCTTAGCCAATTCTTTGAATGTCTCGTAGATTGGACCACTCTACAGGATAAGCTACAATAATGATCAAAATATTATATGATATGATAAGGCTAGTTTACTAAAGATTCACAATTAATAATAATAATAAAAAGTAAAATAATCAAGCAACTGTATGAACATAATCAATCATTATATCCTCCACTGTGTTAGTTCTTTTGTTACCAGTGACAGGCTTTAACAAAAATTTATAAGGTATAATATGGGACAGGACAACTAATCAAGGTTTGACCACTTTGTGGTGGAAATGACAGCTAACTGGTTTCTCTTTTGTGAGGACATTCAGGTAACATGTAAACATTTTCCCCACAAACCCGTCTTTGGGGATCTTTCATGTGAATATTTAAGCTTTGTTTATGGGTGAATATTTCACTACACACAATGCAACAGAAAGGCTTTTCTCCAGAATCAAGTCTCCTGTGAACAGCTAAGCTTGCTTTATGGGTGAAGTTTTTTTCCCACAGACTGAACAGCTGAAAGGTTTTTCTCCAGAATGAAGTCTCATATTAACATTCAAGTGTCCTTTATGACTGAATACTTTACCACAGACTGAGCAGATAAATTGTCTCTCACCTGTATGGATTCTCATGTGATTAATTAAAACAGACTCGAAGTCAAATCTTTTATCACACTCGGAGCAGGTAAACGATTTCTTGTCACTGTCCCATCTCATACCACTCAGATCGACTTGTATATCTGGCTGAGGTTCTCTGGTCTTCTCCCAATCATTGCTGCTATCACCCTTGAGTTCAGAAGACTCAGACCTCTTATCATCACAAGCTGGACCTAGATTCCAGTTGGGTCCTGGTCCTCCACAACAGTCTCCATCAGATTCCGGTTTAATCTGTTCAGTTGAGCCGCTGGCTAGAGGTTGTCTCGCTCTATTCTCCTCTGCCTTACTTTCACAAAGCTGGGACAACTGAGCTTCCCCTCCATTACCTTCACTCTTCACAGGGACAGGAGGGGAAGACAACCTGGTGTTATCAGCCTCCTCCAGACCATGAAGTTGCCCCTCCCCCTGATGGCTCCAGAATTCTTTTTGTTCCTCTTTCATGTGAGGGCACTCTGGATCCTCCTGATCCAGACAGGACTTCCACTTCCGTTGCACCAACAGATGCGGGACACTAGCAGGGAACACTAAAATACGACAAAATTAGTTTGCCGCAGTTCAAATTCATGTTTATTTTCTGAATTCTATTCAACCATATGGATTTCAGTTTGTTACAGCAGAGATAAACATGGCTACTGTGTATGCGTCCCATTTTGTAAATGAAACAGGGAGGTAACATGTAGACCCAAATTAAACAGCTGTGTCTGAAAATATGCACTTCATTGTTCACAAGCAGCCACGCTTGATTTGAGAGACCATGTTACCAAGAACACACATCATATTGGACAGAAAATGGATCCATAGACCATATTCCTTTGTGACAGCACCATGCATGAACCAGATGGACACATAAAATACCAGATTTTAGCTTGTTGTTACAGGCAGATGGACAGACAGACAGACGTGTTTGCAGTTATACAGTACATTAGATAATCAACAACGTTGTTGTTGGCGATCATTGGCAGCACACATGGATCTGCTTTTTACCAGAAGCTTGTACTGATAAAAAGTGCTAATGATGGCTAACTTTGCATAATAAGATAAATTTGCATCTCAATACCCTTTCTACAATATTCTACGCCTTTTATTCTATTTATTCACACATTTCTTTAAGTTGATCATTTTGAGTACCACAACAAATACTTCCCTGTAAAAATAAAAGATTTCCCACGTCACATGCCAGAAGTGCAATTAGTTAATGACAAGATAGCATTGAAATGAAACCTTGGAAAGAGTTCACACATGAATAGAGCACTACTTCTATACATATGGTATCTATTAATTATGATAATGTTGTTGTTTCTAAATTTGTAATTTATAGTGTGGGGTTGTGTACTGTTAGTGTGGTACTGAGCTGTGGGAGGCGTCTCGACTGAGCATCCGTGATCTTGGACGTGGACTGACTCGGACTCCCGCTTTTCCAACATTGGACTCAGACTTATCATGGCAGCAGCCGATTTACGCACTCTACCCAGCAATTCAGCACATATGGCCATTATTCGATAACGTCGTTCTCTTAAAGGCAAGTCTAACTATCCCTGAGTTCCGTCTCTGTCCGTGCATTTCCGGCTAGCAAGCTACGCTAACTTCAATAGCTGTACAAGACAGCGAGAGATGAGTAAGCATGAAAATACGGAACAGGACAAAGTCTATTCAGACACGTCCACACATACATGAGCTCTGAGAGTTCGTTACTGGTGCATGGAGAGCAAGCTTTAGAAATGAAACGAAGGAAAACGAAGCATAGAGACGCCATTGTCGTCAGACAGTACAGAGCCGGAACCCAAGAAAACTTCCGTCGAAATTACAGTGGATAGTCTTCAAAATAATGTTTAGCGAATCACCAAAATGACACGTTCCCTTAATATTTCTCATAGAAATACACGACACCTAATTCTAGACTTTAAATTACTTTGTTTTATTTGTGTTGTGTGTGTTTCATTATGTGATTTCACTGTTTGTCTGCGTGACTCAGAACTCTTTATTTTGAAGATCATCAACTAATCTGGCCGGAACTGAGTTCTCTCATTGGGGCTCGCCTGTCATTCGTTAGCCAAAATGGTGGCTCTCTGAGCCTTGGAGCTGTCTTCGTGTTGTTTATTTTCTAAAGCAGGGTTTTCACACAGCAGGAATGAACCACCAGAGCCTACGTGTTTGTGGATAAACCTGACCGAATAGACTTCGGGCTGCTCGCCCGTTTGTCGGTGTTTCTGTGCTGACTAGTCTTCCAGTAGCTCACAGAGCTATCGAAGTTAGCGCAACCGGAAATACACGGACAAAAAAAGCGGGTTAGCGTTAATGTTCTGATCATTTAAACTAATAACAAAAGACTCATCTGTTGGAAACGCTCGTTTCATAGTGTGAAAATGTCCAAATTTCGAATGCTTAAAGCGTTGGTGAATCGGCGACGAACTTTGTCGGATGAAGAGATATTTGTTATGTTCGAGAGAACGTTGACAGAGTACGAGGAGGAAGTTTCTCGCTTAAAGAAGGAGAACGAGCGACAACGCAAACTTCTGGACGCCGTGTTGAACCCCAGCGTTCGTTTGCTCAGAGCAGGTTTGTTTACTTCACTTTTTTTCTCTGCAGATTGTTTACGCCGTGGACCAATGTCACCGTTAACAGTGTTTCCCTCCCATTTACGTTAGCGGGCACAACCAATAATCTTCAACCATCCGCCCAGCAATTGAATTTTGAAATTCAAGTATTGGTATTTTGCGCCCATTGTCTCTCTCTCTCACACACACACACAAACACACACAAAGTCTCTCTCTTTCTGCCAAACTCTCATGTAAGTTGGTGGCCCAAAGTTTTAGTTTGCCTGTAACCACCATGACAGGAGTATTCAGTCTAATATAGAGCTAAAACAATGAAAGAATGAAAGAGAAAAAGACTCAGCATTGGATTGGTACTTGGTTTGGGGAACTATGCAAAGTCCGTTGTTGCTGCATACCTCATTCAAAAGCCATCACTAACAGAGCAAACACTGTAACTAATAGTATTTACACACACCTGTTGTGTCCTTCCTTGTAAATAATGCATGGCAGAAATACTCCATGAGGCTACAGTGTAGATGTTCCAATCTAAAGGTCAACTCAGTTGGAAGGTTTTGTTTATGTCAGTTGCACAGAATAATCCAGGTTGCACAACAAATATAGCGTATCAATACATTTTGTTAGGCGTTTTCCATCTGCGCCGCGAAATTACGCACACCTCTTCCAACGTGCCATTGGCGTCTCTCCAAGGAGGGAGTCACCTCCAGCTGCTGCGTGACGTATATTTCCTTATATGGCGATCACTTCCGGAGTTGGGGGTGTTCCCCAGAGAACACGTGGGCGAGCATTTTCTGTGTTAACAACCCGCGACGGATATTTCCCAAGTACCTGCAGCATTCCGCGTCTCATCGGTGTGACAGAGATGTTACTTGACAAGGGAATTACGTCACAAAACGATGGTATCTGACCTTACACGGATTTATGCACAACACAGAGAAAGGGACAAAGCAAAAGGTGTCTGTGGCATTCATTGCTCCCTTTCACCTGGAGCATTGTTAAAACACACACACACACACACACAGACAGTTGGTGAGCTGGGAGTTGTGAGTCCTTTGAATGATCCAGCCCTGTCTTTGGTCCTCGATGGACTGGCAGAGCATCCAGATTTCTTTGGATTCTCTTTCCAACAAAATAAGTTGCTACCTTCCTCTCCATCTTTGACAGCAGTGCTGTTCCATTTGACGGATCAATCCAAACAGAAAACTACGCAGACTGATGTCATTTATTGACATCGGCTGTTTTTCGGGTTCAGCAGCCAAGAAAAACTCCCCTAGCTCTCCAATGCTGAGTCTTCCCTTTGACAAAATGCGCACAGAGGTGGTATCATTCCTACCGTTCAGCATAACTCTGTATAACAACTCACCTCTGTGCAACAGGTGAACACACACTGTATCATCTCTGTATGTCTATGTGACCGTTAATATAAACTCAATATAACATGTTTGTTCTGTATCTATCTATCTGTCTATATTCCCATTATGATCTTAACATGTTTTGATAAATTGTTTTACAGTCGCAAAGTATAATATATATATGTATATATATTCTATTTGTGCTTCTAGTTGTGTTTTTTTTTTTTCATTAAAAACAACGACAACATTACAATTATTCTATTATTCCCTGCAGATGTGCGGCAGCTGGGTAGCTCCGATGTGAAACTGGTACCTCCTCACATTAAAGAGGAACAGGAGGAAGTATGGAGCCATCAGGATGGAAATCAGTGTCATGGTCTGGAGGAGGCTGATATCATCATCACCACCTACAATCCTGTGAGGAGTGAATGTGACGAAGAAGTTCCTCAGGCCTCTCAGCAAACTGAGGAGAAGATAATGGCAGAGCCACCCGGCGAAGAAAACAGTGGAGGACCAGGATCAGGACCAGGATCAGGACCAGGACCCAGGACCTGTCAGAAACCATAATGAGTCATCAAGTAAAGTTTTAGACTTAGCTTATTCGGTAGAGACCAGAAAACGTGGGCCAGTTTTAAAGACTCGGAAAAAGAAACGTGTCTCTCGGAGTCGTACGGGACGTGACAATGACAAGACATCTGTAATCTGCCCTGAGTGTGATAAAAGATTTCGTTCCAAGTCTGAACTTTCAAGACATGTGAGAACCCACGCTGCAAAGAAAGAGCTCATCTGCTCGCTTTGTGGGAAAAAATTCAGAAGGAAAGATAGCTTATCTGCTCACATGAGGGCTCATTCAGGAAAAAAGCCCTTCAGTTGCACACTGTGTGGTAAAGGGTTCAGTCACAAGTCACACTTTACTACTCACACACTCATTCATTCTGGGGAAAAGCCGTTTAGTTGCTCAATTTGTGGTAGTCAATTTACTAGTAAAGGAAATTTAAATGTCCACATGAGAACACATTCTGGAGAAAAGCCTTTCAAATGTTCAGTGTGTAGCAAGAGCTTCACCAGAAAACTACAATTAATGATTCACATGAAAGTTCATTCTGACGAACGGCCTTTCAGCTGTCCGGTTTGTGGTAAAGGATTCATTCAGAAATCACAATTATCTACTCACGCACAAATTCATTCTGGAGGAGTGGTGTTCCCATGTTCAGTCTGTGGTAAAGAGTTCTCTACTGAAATGGGTCTAAGGGCTCACATGACGGTCCATTCTTTGAAAAAGTCTTTCAGCTGTCCAATTTGTGCTGAGCTCTTCGCGAGGAAAAAACAGTTGATGGCTCACATGAGAATTCATTTAGGAGAAAGGCCTTTCGGATGTTTGGTTTGTAACAAACAGTTCGCAAGGAGAGAAAGCCTCAGTATTCACATGAGAGTCCACTCTGAAGAAAAGGCTTCCACGTGTCCGTTTTGTGAAAAAGCATTCGCTCAGAAATCCAGTTTAAAGGTCCATATTCGACTCCATACCGGAGAAAAGCCTTTCACGTGTCTCGTTTGCGGTAGAGGATTCATTCAGAAAGCGCACTTAATCGGTCACAAGCATGTTCATTCTGGAGAAAAGCCGTACAGCTGTGCAGATTGTGGCACAAAATTTACCGAGAAAGGAAGTTTAACAGTTCACATGAAAATGCGTTGTAAAGGCGTTCCTGTCGATCATATTCCGGTCGAATATATAGACTCTTTCTTTGATGTTTTTAGCTGAGCTTCACTCGACTTTTTCAAAAAATGTCAATGGAAACGGTAATAGTATTTTTGTTTAACGTAACCAAAGCGATGGAACCTTGAAAATGTCTTAAACAAAGATGGAATCGATGGGGACAGTTCTTCAACAATCAAACTAACATATGATTCAGTGTTATAAATAGGCCCACACCAGGAGACAGAACTGAACTAAAACACCTGAACCCAAGTGTTCAGTCACACATCATATATTTGGACTACATTTTGTGGCGCTCGTAATGCCATTTACACACTCTGCCTCTTTCCGAGGTGTTGCGTCACTGTCGGTCGAGCGTGGTGAAATAGTGTGATTTTCATTCTACATGTAATATGTTAAGCCTGTACACGCTTACACATATGAGAAGACAGATAGATCAGTCACAGATGGATCAATGGTCCCCAATACACAAAGAACAGTTTCAAATACCAGATCATTTATCAGTGTCTTCCATGGAAATGACTTCAGAGTAGCAGTCGAGTTAATTGAACAGATACAATAATGTAATGATCTGTTCCGCCTGAAGCTGAGTATGAAGGAGAACAGGCATGGACATCCTTTCTGAATCAAGCCCCTGGAGGAGAAGCTTGGTACTTTTACAAGTTTGCCTCTCTAGCGATCTTTGTTTTTTTTAATCACGTTAAGGTTTTTGAGGAGTTCTTCTTTGTCTTCATGGAGAGGTTTGGGCCGGGTTGGGAAACGTTGTGCGGATCTGTTAAACGCTTTGAGACGTTGTTGATGATATAATAAACTTAACTGTCCCAGTGACGGCTAAAGCCCGTTTGTTACCTCACGATTGTCTGCAGGTTGTCTGACTGTCTCTGTCTTTACTCATTCAAATTCAACAAATTACCGTAAGATTTACACCCTCACGTAGAATTAAAGTAACAATCCCGGCACAGATTAAAGTTTAGGTTTTACTTTTATCCTATATATTAGAGGAATGGAATCACCCTATCAGACTTGAAACGTCTGTCTTGAGTAGAAATACTGCTGTTGAGAGCTCTGAGTACAGCAGAGCTACCCCCAGGAGGGTTGATTCTGAATACCATGCTACATAATTTACCTTTACCTGCCCTTCAAATTTAAATCATATATTTAGGCTTGATATTTTCTTCACGTGCTCTCAAAAGTTATGGAATCACCGCTGTAAAGAATGTCATTAACCATAATAACTTACAATTTATACTTAATTAAAATTACAGACATCTCGCATAAAGAATACTTAGTTACTGTTACCTTGGTTACATTGACACACTTTGTTTTTTTTACATTTAATTTTACATTTTTATTTTAATTAAAATAAAATTTTTAATTGGTTCCTGAGAAAAAAACAAAAACAAAGAAAAACAAACAATATAAACAAAGATGCTAAACAACATCCTGTCTTTTTTTTTTTAACAAAGAGGAAATCACGTTTGACAAACCGGAAGTGATTTCACTTACGGTGACCAGCTTTTCATTGTTTGTCCAAAATGGCGTGTGCTCGATCGTTTGCACCGTTTTTCTCCGTGTTTCTTTTCTAATGTTGATTTTCCATCTAGCATGAATGAACATTTAGAGCCTCCGTGTGTGTGGATAAACGTCCCATTTTCTCTGTTTTATTGACGTCTCATCTCCCGCTGGCCTACTAACCTATTGAGGTTAGCTTAGCTTGCTAGGTAGAAACACACGGATTCGGACGGAGCTCAGCGACTCGGCGCTAGGCACGCACACACACACACACACACACACACACACACACACACCGTCTGACAGAGAGCAAACGGAATTAGTCGGAGTTTTGGAAAAAGTGAAAATGTCTAAACTCCAAACTTTGAGAGCGTTTGTGAATCAGCGACTAAATTCAGCTGTAGAAGACATATTTGTGCTGTTTGAAAGAACAATAATAGAATACGAAGACGAAGTTTCTCGTTCCAAAGAGGAGAACGAGCGACAGCGCAAACTCCTGGACTCGGTTTTGAACCCTGAAATTCGCTTACACAAATCAGGTTTGTCCATTTGTGTTTTTCTCAGTGTTTACATCCTTGTGCTGTCCATGGATGATCGGGTCTAGTTCGATAGATGTTCGGGTTTCTCACTCTGGTTTTGCACGTTGGAACGTTTTCGATGTGGTCCGTTCATACTATTCAAAACAACAAGAATTTTCAAATAAGTAAATACATTTACAACTTTGGAATTTGTTATTTGAGGTTTAGTTTGATAATATCCTTACTTTAAGGCGGATTGACACTGACGTCATGTAAAAGCCTGTGAAACATGTACAGTTGTTGCTAAAAAAATCCTCTTTTATATTTGCATGTCTAATTAAAACAGTTTGCGTTTTTCCAGATGCTGTGATCAACCCTACGATGTTCAAAATTAGTGACTTAGTGAAGTTCCATATTGTGTCAAAACAGAACAGGGATGGGGCGATATGAACTAAAGATCTTATCTAAATATCATATCTTCATAGTTTTAGGCTGAATAGCGATTCACATTTTCTCACTGTTTTTTCTAGAACAAAATATTTACTTGTAAGTCAAAGCCACATAAATATTATTTTTATGTCATTGAATTCAATGCCAACTTGTACTTTTCTTGTCATAAGGCTCACTTGTCAATTTATCATATCACCTGACATAGTGCGATATGTGTTTCACCTCCAGTTTGAGTTTAGAATTTTAATATGTGAAGCTTTGTTTACACTGTGATTTGTGCTGGCAGGCATATAGTTATCAAAATAAAATGAACTTAATGAAATGGTCCATTTGATTTGGTTTTTTTTCTAGATTAAGTCGACTATTCAGTAAAATAGTCATTAGATTTATGAGTAGAAAAATAGTAACTAGTGGCTGCTCAAGTTACATTCGCCTCAAAAGCCTCAATATATTAACGTACAAACGACCAAGATAAAATTGCACAATATGCTCCTACAGCAGGAGCATTGGAGAAAAGAAGAAAAAGGGGCCTGCTGATACAAAACAGGAAATAAGACACGGGTGAGCAACATCATGTTGTCATAAAGTTTTCTGTAATCTATTGTTCCCTGCAGATTCCGACCAGCCATTGGTGGAGCAGGAGTGGAGGCCCAGTGTGAAACAGGAGGATCCAGAGTCTCCTATCACCAAAAACGAACACGGGGAAGATCTGTGGAGCCACCAGGACTCAGATCATCTTCATTATCTGAGCGATGTTGATATCATCAAGGTGTCTTCCACTCCAGTGTCTGTTAAGGGTGAAAGTGATGACGAGGAAGCTCAGTCCTCTCAGCTTCATCAAAGCCAAACTGAGGGGATCAGAGAGGCAGGGCCTCCAGTCAGCAGCTCAGCAGAACAAATGAGGTCAGCATCCGGTGGCGAGGACTACAGAGGACCAGAACGAGACAGGAACTATGATCCAGGCTCTACGGACAAGGATCCAAACTCCTCTGAATCAGAAACTGAAGATGATTGGAAAGAGACCAGAGAACCAGAGGGTTTTGACTCTCTGGAAAACAAACAAAACCCTCTAAGTGATTCTGGCGGCGACGATGAAAAGAAATCCTATATCTGCTCTGAGTGTAATAAAAGATTTGACTTCAAATCCGGTTTGATGATTCACATGAGGATCCACACTGGCGATAAACCGTTTATCTGCACAATATGTGGTAAAGGATTCACTCAGACATCAAACCTGAATAATCATATGAAACTCCATTCTGGAGAAAAACCTTTCAGCTGTTCTGTTTGTGGTAAAAGTTTCACTCATAAGGCAAATTTAACTAGTCACAGTAAAGTCCATTCTGGAGAAAGGCCCTTCAACTGTTCTGTTTGTGGTAAAAGTTTCTCCCATAAAGCAAATTTAACTGTTCACATGAGAATTCACTCTGGAGAAAAACCATTCAGCTGTTTAATCTGCGGCAAGGAATTCACTTATAAAGCAGATTTAAAGATTCACATCGGACTTCATTCTGGAGAAAGACCCTTCAGCTGCTCCGTTTGTGGGAAAAGATTCACTCGA